>JAZKJV010007541.1:0-92500 GCA_037367405.1 Ottelia alismoides | reverse complement strand
CATGTTAGGAATGTTTATTTTGCATGAAATTTGAAACACGTATTCCACTCAATAAACTAAGTAAATCCCCATAGGTTTTCTTCAAAAAAGATCAAAAACCAATGAGAAAAATACCCGGGTGTAGCTAGTTAGCTGCACCACCCGGTGTAGCTTCCCTTTTCCCATATATATATATGGGGTTTTAATAGGGCTGCTCCTTGTGGGTAGTCAACTGACTGCCTCCGCTTCATTTTTCAGTGAATGTTTTTTGAAAAATGCCTCAATGTATTTTCATCACTATATTCCTCTAATATGTCATTCAAATTTCGTCAGAAACAGAGACTCCTATGCCCTCCATCTAGAACATGTAATTTTAACGGTCTTACAATTGCTGTAATCGATCTGTTCTAGATGGATGGCATAAGAGTAATAGTTTTTGATGAAATATGAATGAAATATTAGAGGGTATATTGATGAAAATACATGATGGTATTTTACAAAAAAATCAAAAATTTCGTCGAGAAATGGCACGGGTGTAGCCAGTTGGCTACACCCAAGGGACAACCCCATTAAACCCATACACACACACACACACATGTGTGTGTGTGTGTATGTATATATATACATACATACGTATGTATTTATGTATGTATATATATGGTTCAGTGGGGCTGCCCCCCTTGAGGAAGGTAACGTTGTTGCTCCCGCCTCATTTTCGGCATTTTTTTCAAATATATCATCACGTATATTTATCTATATATCCCTCCTATATATCGTTCGAACTTCATCAGAAATAGAGACTCTTATGCACTCCATCTAGAACAGGTCGATTACAACAATGTTTTGACAGTTAAAATTACATGTTCTAGATGGATGGCATAGGAGTTTCTGTTTCTTACGAAATTCGAATGACATATATGATGGCTATATAGATGAATATACATGGTGATATTTTTGAAAAAAAAATGCCGGAAAATAGAGCAGGGGCAACACCATTTTTTTTCATATATATATATATATATATGTATGTGTGTGTGTGTGTTTGTATATATGTGTATCATCAATTATTGACTTTTCTAGATCCTTTTCTACAATAAAGCATGATTTTTATATGAATGCTCCTTCACGATATGATTCACAATTGCATTAATCTAAATAAATATATATAATATTATCTATATTAATAACTAAAAGAGAGTACCTCTCTTCTCCTTTCAGCACGTCCTCTCTCTACGCTTGACACATGTCGTCCCTTTCCCCCGCCTCCCTCCGCCCGCTCTTTTTCCTCGATCCCTCTTTTCCTATTTGTCGCCTATCACCCACTAGGGTTTCTGTCGCCGTCGTTTTCCCCTCTTTGATAGGTTGACTTGATCGACATTTGGCACTTTGTTTCTGTGAGGAAGATTGTCTGCTACCCGTTCTATTCTCTATACGCCTTCCCTTTCTTCCGTTTGGTGCACGGCTTCTGCACAGACTGACATTTAGCGGCTCTTCGAATTCTACGCATCCTTTCTAGAGCTTGTGTATGGATGCGATTTTCTTATTTGTATGTCGAATGAGCTTACTTTTGTGGCTCCGTGTTTTTCTTGCATTTCTCCATCTTCCTCCTACTATTGGATCGTTTCCGACGGTCTTCTGATCAACGAACTTGGCTTCTCTGAGGTTTTGGTATACTTTGATATTTTCCTTTACCCTTGGTCCTTTGTCTTCACTTTTTTTGACATTTTTAGGGGAAGTTGTTCTTGCATTTCCCCTCATATATGACATGATTTTTATTTTATCTTCTGGTTATTTTTTATTGTGTTGATGATCTAAACTATTATGTTTAGTTGTTTGGCAACTGAAATTTGGATCACTGGCGCAAGAACTTATATTGTTTTCTTTTCCATTTAGTGTTATATTCTTGCTGATGTATTTTTT
The DNA here is from genome assembly GCA_037367405.1 of Ottelia alismoides. Taxonomy (NCBI): domain Eukaryota; kingdom Viridiplantae; phylum Streptophyta; class Magnoliopsida; order Alismatales; family Hydrocharitaceae; genus Ottelia; species Ottelia alismoides. The sequence goes on along the minus strand of JAZKJV010007541.1, from coordinate 90,601 downwards.
ATTACGTTTTCTGGATTATTTTTATATTGTATGTTGATGATCCAAATTAATATTATGTGTAGTTTTTTGGCAACTGGAATTTGGTTTACTGTTCTTGTTGTCTAAGCACATCTACTGTTTTATTTTCTATTTAGTGTTCATATTCTTGCTGATTTGATTTTTATATGTCTTTACGATTATTTTTATACTGTTTATTGATGATCCATATTAATATTATGTGTAGTTTTTTGGAACTGGAATTTGGTTTACTGTTCTTGTTGCGTAAGAACATCTCCTGTTTTCTTTTCCATTTAGTGTTCATATTGTTGCTGATGTGGTTTTTATTACGTCTTTATGATTATTTTTATATTGTGTGTTGATGATCCAAACTAATATTATGTGTAGTTGTTTGGCAACTAGAATTTGATTTACTGTTCTTGTTGCATAAGAACATTTATTGTTTTCTTTCCATTTAGTATTCATATTCTTGATGTTTGTTGATGATCCAAGTTAATGTTATGTGTAGTTGATTGGCAATTGGAATTTCCTATATCTTTGGTTGTGTTTTCTTCTAATAGTTATGCTCTTTGCTATCATGATATTGAGCTACAGATGATTGAGATTGAGGTAATTATGTAGGTATTAGTTGTTGTTACAAGTTTCTGGTTGTTGTGTTCCTGTTGAATGTTAGTACTGTTATGGTTGTTGTGTTTCTGGTGAATGTTGGTACTATATTTTTTTAGGAATTGTGTGGGTTCTTTCAAGAATGTTGTGTTTGGGTATACTAATTGGAAGTATATATCTTAATGATTTAAAGAGAGTACCTCCCCCTTTCAGTACGTCCTCTCTTTACGCTTGATATGCACCTCTTTATCCCTAATTTCTGTCATCCACTCATTCGTTTCCCTTAATCGATTATGTGATTGTGAATTTATGTATGATTATGCTCTATATGGATATGCATGACATTTCTCCCCTTTCGACTATTTTATGATTGTTTTATTAACCTGATGTTGATTTGTATTGAGATAATTCACTATAAGAAATACAGATAATGCGAGCAAGAATGTAATCCCATTCTGCTCGCATTATACTAGTAATATAGTCATATTGGGCATATGTGACTACAAGTGGTCAAAAAGGGTGTGCCGCATCTGCAGGGCCATAAATTCGATTACGACCATAATGTGGTCGTATTGTTCCTGTAACATGCAATAACAACAGTCTTCCATGCTCGTAATAGTTGCTATCACTATAAAAAAATGGACCAAAATGTGACTACATGGGGGACTACATGTAGTCGCATCTTCTGATACCAGAACAAAAAAAACCATTACCTGGCTTAGTTTCGCACTTCCCTTGCGATTACCTATACATGTAAAAGCATATAAAAATTGTGCATGTAAAAGAATACACTAATTCTATGTAATCTACATTCACAATAAAGCATAACAATTATATATATCCACATTCAAAATCAAGACTCACAAGTATATCCACATTCACAATGAAGCATCACAAGGTATTCCATATTCACATACGTCACAACATAATATATCCAAAAATATATTGAACTTAGATCCATAATGTTAGTAATAAATAGTTGTGAATACTAAAATATAAGTTACTTATTACTACATACCATCAAGTTTCAAATCATTCATTTCTTCCATCGATGAAGAATGCTTTTCTCCTTTTCTTTCCTTCTTTTGCTTTGCATCTCCCTCTCTGCTCTCTGCCTCGACATCCCTCTCGTGGATGACCACTCCGTGATGAATCGACCACTATGTTGCGACCTTAGGTTGTTCCTCATCTTTATTGCCATCATCGTCATCGTCCCCGTTACTCTGATCATCTTTTTCATATTTAACAAGGGTCATCAAGTCATTTTTGGGATCCAACATCTCTACTATATAAGATTTTCCATCTTCTCGCAGATGGTTGAGGAATAAATCATAGGTAGGATCCTTATGATCACCATAATAAGAATCATGATTTGTGTTGAGACTATATATGTTTGAAATGAGCTCTGTAATGTTGGGGATTTCATTACGATGAGGAAATATCTCATTTTCTCTCTTGCAAGAAGACACGTAACCATCGCCTTTGGGCAGTCCTCTAGGAGGCCTCATCTTTGCACACGTATGAAATTAGGAAAAGTCATGGGGAATGTTAATCATAAAATCAACAGAAGATAATTTTTAGGATAAGATGAAAAAAATCATAATGTAAAAAACTTCACCTAGATAGCAACTTCTCCAAATACACCCATACACTTTTACATTTTTGCCCACATTGCTCCCTATACCTACATGCATATCCATGTTCCTCACACACATGTATGCCCAAGTACCTCCTACATGCTTAACTCCTTATTGGACATGTTATTGCAAATATCATTCCCCCGATCTGAAATGAAGAATAGTTAATTTGCATAATAGGTCCCTTAGTACAATTAGGGTTATGTACCATGGCAATCTTGATGATCATACAACTGTTGATTCAATTGTTGAATCATAGAGGCCAGTGCTTGGGTGATATCTGAAGAGTTAGATTGAGGACTCATCAAGTACCGACAAATGATTGTTAAGAGAGGATTTCCAACCTGAGTAGGAGATGGCAATCCTTTCTCTAATGGGATGATATCTAACCGACCTCTTGATGTAGGTCCTCTGCATATGAATAGAGATTCGAAGATGTTAGATAAGTTAGGTCAAGGAGTTTACTTAACGGGATTGAGATAACCTAGTCCTATGTTATATGTTGTCACGATATAGGCATGCATCCTCTGACTGGAGACAAATGTGTTACTATATATCTGAGTATGTACATTTGGCAGATTGATAGGTTGATGGCATAATCAAGGCCTATACACCGGTGCGCCGGTGTGCATATAAGGGCATATGAGTAATATGATCTCTCAAAGGGATCATACATGCTCATTACTAAACCGGAAGACATGAGCTCACTCATGAGATATTGGGATCAAATTCCGTGCATAGTCGTCTCGCTTTGGAAGCTTGGTCGAATTTGTAGGTTTGATATATGCTTTTGGAAATTATATGATTAATACATAGGTATGATATATGCTTTTGGAAAGTATATGATCGATACTGACCCCCAAAGGTCGAATAAGAAACTTAATGATATGACCATAAAGGAGATAGTCTAAAAAGATCTTAAACTTTGAGTTTATTCTAGATCTTCTAGTATGCGTGATGTACATGTATTAGGAATACATGAGGGTGATGTTATCATAAACGACTGTATAACATGATGCTTCCATTCCGAGGGAGTAATGAAAAAGGTTTAGATTTTAGTGACTCCTCTCATAGAGAAGTAATATAATCTTAGTCCAAATGTTGAACAACGATCTGAATATGATTCAGATGCAATGAGAATATTAGATTTACGGCTTTGATTTAATCGAACATCTATGGGCGGTATCTGAAATCTGGATTTGAGATATAATCTCAGTATCCAAGTAACTATATGTGGAACGTACAATCATCATGTCCTTATCTCCAAGTATTTGCAGAGAAAGTGCATTATTTTTGAAAGAGTTCAAGAATAATTCTAGGGATTTTTACACCCATAACCCTGAGTAATTTCACAATAACATTCATAACCCTACATAATCACGAATTACACGAGAAATCCCGAGTAATGCTTAACTCTTACATGACATAACCCTATGTTATGTTCCGTTTGGGATGCCCGACGGTTTCCGTTAAAAAAGACCAAAATACCATGGATATTCATTCTTATTTGCAAAACCTGCCCCTTCCAACCGTCGTTCCTGATTTGACCGACCACTGCTTCCACAGTCAACGGTGATGACTCCTCCCAACCTCCTACCCCCACCGTCCGCCGACCACGACCCCTCTAACCAGCTCCCCGTCGAGAACCCCGCCCGCCAACATCCAACCTGCAATTACCCCCACCCTCGACCGACCTCAAGCCCATTCCCAGACGACCGAACCCCCGATGATGATGACTTGCAGATGCAAACCCCCCGGCCCCACCTGCAGAATCCCGCGGCAGAGCCCCTCCCCCCCCACCCCACAACCTGCAAACCCTGTCGCCCCCCGCGGCCCCACCTGTAGATGCCCCCGGCAGAGCCCCCCCCCCCCCCCCCCCGACCTGCAAACCCCGCGGCCCCCACCTGCAGATGCCCCCGGCAGAGGTCCCCCTCGACCTACAAACCTCATCGCCCCCCACGGCCCGCACCTGCAGATGCCCCGCGACATAGCCGCATCCCTCCCCTCGATGATCAGAGCCTACCCCCACGTGCAGATGCCCCCGGCAGAGCCAAGCCCCCCGCGACACACCCCCCGCCTCGCACGCCGCCCCGCGATGACCTGTAGATGCCCTCTTGCGTCCCGCACGCTGTCCCCACGATGACCTGCAGATGCCCTCCCGCGTCCCGCACACCGCTCCCGTGATGACCTGCAGGAGGTGGAGGGAGCAACAACCCCGTGCATGCTAGAAAAAAGATGTGGAATATTTTTTTATTTAGGTTAATCTCAACCATTAGATCGTTCGTCGGTTAGATTAACTCAATCATCTGGTTGAGTTAATGAGGTAAAGTAACGGAAGGTTGTAGATGTAAGACGACACACTTATTCAGGGTCATGCGCGTAATTCGCGATTATACAGGGTTATGAATGTTATTGCGAGAGTACTCAGGGTCATGGGTGTAAAAATCCCATAATTCTATTATTGAATTATGCATCTGAGCATTGAGATATTGATAATTAGATGTGATTTAATTATCATGAATAATATTATTTTGATTCATATTATTTGGTCTTGTAAGGAGAGTTATCTAAGATAATTAAATGTGAGAATAATGTGAATGTAATTCATGTTATTTGGGCACATGAAAATAGAGATCCAAATAATTAAAATGTGATTTAATTATCAAGGATATGAATTATGTGGATATTACCATCCACATTATTCATATATATTATAAATGTGATTTATAATATATTTGAGAGATCTTATTGTAAATAGTATGTTCAAATTAATTGTTCATGTGAATTGGATTCGTATTGGAAATTAATTAGAAATATAATTTACATTTTGTTTTAGTTTGTGAATATGATTCACAAAATTATTTAATGACATAATTTCAATATTCACAAAATTAATTTGAAATTATTTTATGAATTAATTTACAACAAAAATTATTGTAAATATGCATTAATGATTGGAGGATCCAACACCATCGATTTAGTGGATGGTGGACGGCCACCCCTTGACTTGACCACAAGGGTGGCCATCCCCCTTTTTAGGAGGGTGGGTGGCTTCCCTCCTAATCCTCCTATGGTAATTAATTTAGTTCAAATTAAATTATATTGATTATTAAATATATTTAATTTAATCTCAATTAATTGTTGTGTTTTTTATAACAAAATCATGACCATTAAATAGAAACACAAATCAATCTCAACAGTTGAATTTGTGATTCCCATGAATTGGAATCCATGGAGTCTCAAAATACTATAAAAGAAGAGGTAACCCTAGTTCTTCTTTCACAACATTTTGCAAGTCTCTCTCTCTCCCTCTCTTATTCTCATACTACACAACCCATATCTCTCTCTAGTGGTCGTCCACTTTGTGCCATCGAGGGGGTCATCATCGTTGCCACGCCATTCTGCAACTGCTTCGACCGTTCGTGGATCTTCATCTCCTTCGATGCATCTTGCTCATGAAGAAGATGTCGGATCTTGTGAGAAGAGATTAGAAGATTCACTACTTGGATCATAAACATGGATTGCGAGGAGCAAGCGTTTCATCAACGCGCTCGTAAGCGTCTCCTCCGTTGGATTGGACTTGAGACATGAGGTCTCTTCGTTTAGAGACTCGATTGCAACCACGCTTTAAGAGGCAACCTTGATACCTGCATATGGTTTAGATGAAACGATCTGAGAAGTATTATCAGGTCTTGTAGTTTCATCGTTTTTATTTTTTTAAATTCTGCTGCCATGAGCAACTAGTGCGATTAGTCACTCTCGATCGCATATGATGCGATCATCACGCTTCCGTGATGCGCTTAAGGATCTTTCCATATCCTTCACACCATACATACCCAATGCTTACATATCCAATCAAATTCCTCAAATCATATTTCTTTACCCACATTCTACTGTGGATTCCCACATACATAGCTCATACCCTCATGCACATGCATACCTATATTCCTCGTACACTTGCACACATGCCCAAACACACCCATACATTGCACCATACACTGTTACACTCCTACATAGATACCTCAATCCTCACACACTTGAATGCATGCCCAAATACACTCCTACACTTTTACATTCATTGCTTCCTACACACCTACATGTATACCCATGTTCCTCACACACTCAAATGCCCATGTACCTCCTACATGCTTAACTCCATACTTACCCGATACTTACATACCCGACCAAATTCCTCAAATCATATTTTTCTACTTACATTCTACCATAGATTCCCACATACATAGCACATACCCTCACACACACCCATATGCATACCCTATTCCTCACCCACTTGCACACATGCCCAAACACACCCATACATTGCACGATATACTCTTAGACACCTACATGCATTCCCAAGATCCTCACACACATGAATACATGCACAAATACACTGATAAACTCTTACATCCATGCACACATTGCTCTCTACACACTTAGATCCATACCCATGTTCCTCGCACACTTTTATACACTCACCCATATGTCTGAAATTAGGAAAAATCACGGAAAAAGTTAATAATAAAAATGAACAGAACGCAATTTTAAGGACAAAATAAAAAACTCAAGGTGTAAAAACTTCGCTCAGATAACAACTTCCACATAGATCGATTGTTGTTGCATTAGTCGGTTAAGACATGCCAATGTAGTAGTTGCTCATCTATGTCCGGTGCCACAACGTCGGTTGCTCTTCGCGAATGTAGGCAATCATCATCGCAATAGATGTGTTCATATGTTTAAGCATAAATATGCGGAGAACGAAAACTTACGATATGTAAAACATAAATGCTATGTCATCGTCGCAAGTGATGAATGATGACACGATTTCACAATCGACTAAGGTGGAATAAATCAATTAATCGTCGTTGTCCTCAATCAATCAAACCGATCAACCAGAAAATCAAACCACTAAGATAAAACAATCAAAGGTAAGCGGTTTCGCTACTTTTATTTACCTGGTATAGCAACCAGGGTCGAACACAAGGAGCACAATTAGAAGCTAAATAGTGTGATTTCATGAATGAAAAGGACTTTTTAGTGGTTTTAAATTTTTCAAATTTTTAATTTTTAAAATAAAGACAATGAGCACAAGGAATAAAGAGACTCCAATACACTCTTTTTGTATTTTTCTAATAGGTCAAAAATACTCAGAAAATCACAATAAAGATATTTTTTGTTTTTATATATTTTATATTAGTTTTGATAATTTTTATACAATTTTGAATTTTTTTTGAATTTTCTAAAAATTAAATTGTGACAAAAAGAATAAACAGTGCACAACTAGGAGTAATTTGTAAGTTAAAAAAATTAAAATACCCAAAACTCTTAAGAGTGATTTTTATGATAAGATAGAATTAATTATCTACAATCAGAGACTGAAAACATTATTTTTGGAATTTTTTATAATTTTATAATTTTTATAAGTTTTTGACTGTTTTGTAATTTTTATGGTTTTTATAAGGTATTTTCAAACACAATTACTATTGGTGCTAAAATACACTAAAAGACAACTGCAGTAATTTTTGTGGAAGGTTTAGGTGATTTTGCAATTTTTTCTAAGACAAACAGGATATTTTTAGGGGGTTTTGAATTTTTAATAATATAAAATGCATGCAAATCAACATCCAAAAGTCACAAAAAATAATACATGCTACCAGACGCTATAAGTAATTTTTAGGTAATTTTTAGGGTTGATGTAATATTTATTGTTCTAAATAAAAGACAAATAATTAAAAACACTTTACATGGACCTTTCTATTATTATATTAAGTTCTGGGGCCTGGCAAATAACAAGTCCAGGAAGTACAAGGGCCTTTATGCAATTAGTCTACCGAATACATGCGCAACACATGATCCATGCAGTTAGGGGTATAAATACAAATATCAAAACATAACATTCATTTCATAACAGTAGAGAAGTTCGGGACAGATACTGTAAATAACCCAAAATACTCATGCGTGTATATGTGACTCAGACTTGATTGGAGTAAAGTGCAAATAAAGAAACTACAGGGGTCCAACTGCAAATGTTCTTAACTAAACATTTTATTTACAGGACTAAATCAAAATAACATAAGCGACAGGGTAGAAAATGATGTTTACCCTTGCAGGCGTGGCTGACACATGGCCCTGAGAAGATCTGACGGACCAAATCTCTACGCTGGTGTACGATCCTGATGACCGTTGGGACCTATATCTGACGGCTCTGACCGCAGGTGAGCGTGCGTGTCAGATCCACGCCAGAAGCTGATCTGACGCTCTGGAAAAGGGGATGATCGTGTGGCTCTGATGGAATCTGGTGAGCATCTTTGGATCTGACGGGCGAGAAGGATGCTGGAAGAACAGGTGTCTGGGGAGCTTTGATCAACGAAAGGTGGAGATCTGTTGGTCTGATCGATGTTCCAAAAGGCTCAACAACTTCAGGGAAGTGCTCCGCGTCGAATGGTTTGCTCGGATGAGAAGGAGGGTGGTCGGATGATCGCAGCGATGGAGCTCAACCTGGAGCTGCTCTTCCTGAGCAGCTGGTGCACAAACTCGATCCCCTCGCATGCTTCAATGCCTGCAAAGGAAACTAAGGCTCGGGGGCATAGATCCGGTCCAGTTATTACATGGAAAACATCAAGAAGCGAGGGGGAATGGGGACTTGATCTTTGGCATATATGGAGGAAGGACATCCGACCTTAATCTCTCTTTGATGAGTGAAACTAAGGGGTAAGGTCACGAAGGAAGGATGGAGATGATGCGGGGTATCGATCGGTACGTGGAGGTGTTCGAGACGGAGCTCTGACCAGTTGATCGGAGCGAGTGAACTGCGGCGGAGATGATGGATGGAATCGTAGAGAAAATAGAAATGTAAGAAAAATGGAGGGTACCTGGAGGTTCTGAAGAGCTCATGAACTTCAGACGAGATGAACGGAGGGATTATGGCCTCAACCAAGCTGCATCGGACTTGGGAGGCTTGTCGCGATGGAAGACTCCAACCACGAGCTGAGTAGGTGCTATCAAGCGCTTACTGGAGGTCCAAAGCGAGCCTCAGAGGAGCTGTCACTATCCTAGAGGTGGCTAAGGGGCAGTGGTGGCGCGAGACACAAGCTGTCGAGCTCGAGAGGCGGGAGAAACTATATATAGGGGAAGGCTAGGGTCTAGAAAGATCGGAAGATTCAGCGAAACCTTAGCTCGATCCGACTGCGCTTAGGGATCCACAAGGATCATGGATCATAGGAGCATAACCGGGTACAAGAACGGAGGCGAAATGTGGTCGGGTCAAACTGGGAAAAAGCAGAGAAAAGAGCTCCGGTGAACGAAAATCGGGTCGACCCGGTTGAGGGAGAAGGTTGACTGGGGTAAACAATCTGACATGGACCAGTAGGAAAAATCCAGATCTAAAATTGAATGAATAATAAATATAAAATAGTAGATGATTTTAAAATAAAAAGTTAATAAAATAAAAAATGTTATTATTTTATAAACTATTTTTCTGTGATTTTTAATTATTTTTAGGAATTATTATATTTAGTATATACAATATAATGTATTATATACATGTATAATATATCTATGTATTATATACATGTATTTTTTTTATTATTTTTATAAAAATATGTTTTATTTTATATTTTATTTATTTACAAAATAATTTGAGAAATATAAAAAGATTTTATTTGATTTTTGCAATTTAAATAAAGGTATTAAAAATAGGGATTATATGCACATATGTGGCTTTTGTACAATGAATTCTGGATTTTATTTTTATTTTATTTGGTATTTTATGATTTTATTTTATTTTTGTTTTATTATCAAGGGTATGTACAAGTGTGAGAAAATGTAAAATTAATATTTATTTATTGGTGTTATGTACAATATACACAGTACCCTATCTCTCTCTACTTATTTCTTGTCGATCCGGTCAGGACTTGACCTTCTCTTTGGGGTTTGGGTAACTCTGTATTTATTCTAAATATATCATTCTTTTTCTTTTCTCTTTATTCTTTTATTTTTGGAAAATATATGTTAATTATGCAATAATAACAAGGACATGTACACTGTTAATTTATTGTATTTACATATATTTATAAGTGTTTCTGCTAAAAGCTAAAGCTAAAATAAAAGAATAAAGAATGGGAATCGTAGAGTCATCATCCTCCTATACTTTACCTTTGCTAGTCCCTTAGCAAACACTTATTTGAAAAAGAAGTGAAAATAAGAAGAAAAGAAAAAGAATCAAAGTTGATTATTAAATTTATCTTCATTAAATTGAAGTATGGAGCTCAGTAAGACCTTTGGATTATTAATTTGGCGGAACCTTATTGGGACATAGGTTTAAGACTCGACAACCTCCAAGTTCCACAGTTCTATGGTCAGGACTCCTTAATAACCAAGTCAGAACAAGTCTGCACAAAATCTAATGACTATGAATCTTTACTTGCACTGTATAAGTGATATATAGCTCCCCACCTTAGAAATGGAAAAGAAACTACCTCCCACAATAAGGTAACTCTAATCCCCTAGTCTAGCAACTCTTTCCTCAAGGAGTGGGGTATTTCTTTCAAGAAGAGGGGAAAGAAGAGAATGGATCGTGACCAGTGTAGCCACAATCCTTTGGAGCTTGACTAGTGTAGCCAAGTCACCAGCTGCAAGCTTCCATGAGATGAGATGGCGGAATGCATAAGCTTTGCTTATTTACTATATACATTCTAGTAGGCATTTTATTTTCAATTTGGAATGTCCCCTTTTTGGAGTTTTTCATATTTTTTCACATTTTTTTAATGTGCATATATACGAGATATCTAAAAGGTGCAACATATATATAAGGAGTTTTTCTTCTTGAGCCAGTAGACCCTCTTTTGAAGCTTTATTGCAACCCACGCTCTCCTGTCGTTAGACTTCAATGCTACTAGATCAAGTTGACATGCGCATCCCTCCCTAGAGGAGGACGAGAGGTTCCTGCTAGCTGTACTACCCTCGTATGCTACTCCAAGCCAAAGGATTCTACCTCTCACCACCTCATCCATGTTGAGCTACGTGTAATGTGTGTGTCCAAGTCAAGCCATTGTCTCTTAGAGTCATGCGTACGTTGATAAGTGTTCTACTTAGGCTCATCAAGATGACATGTGACCATAGCCTAGTGGACTCAAAGAATTAAGTTGCTATGGACCTAAAAAGTCTTAACCCCAAATCCTATAAGGTTCCTCTGAAGTTAGGTGGATTAGGTCTTAACCAAGCTCCATTCTTCAAATTAATTCCAGACTAGTTTAAATGTCAACCATTATTCTGAAGAATGCATATGCAAGTATATACAAAACTCTTTTGTGGGGAATTTTCAAAATATGCAATTTTTTATGGAAATTTTGATTTATAAAATTTTTAGGTATTTTGAAAAAATAAGGAAATATTTTCCCAAAGATATATACATATTTACACAAGGGTTTATATTACAGGTCTTATGTCCAATTTGGATTTTAGGGGTAGCTTCTGGTTTTTAATGTACACATATATACAAGTAGTTTTCATGTCCCTTATTTATTTCTTTAAATAATTTTCAAATAGTTTTGCAAAATATTTTTCAAAATATTTTTACAAACCGATTTTGTAAACTTTTTATTTTCACACAATTTTCAAAAATTTTGTACTATATACATAATTTTGATACAGAAAATAATTTTCAAATATTTTCCAAGCAAAACATTTTTACAAATATTTTTACAAAATTTGTACAAAAATAATTTTTGTCAAGATTTTTGAAAATATTTTAATAGCCATGTTATTAAAAAGTATGAGTTATGGCTAAAGTATATATATATATACAATATATACGACACCCCATATACTTAGCTCGAAAGATGTCCTCAGAGTGATCAGAGAGCAATGAAAGAAGACATAACTCGTGTTGAGTACATGGAAGTGAAAAGAGTGCTATATTACAACGATGAATGAAGGAATAAAATGAATAGAAATCGGTTACCCCCCTATAGCCAGGATCAAGTAATCCTAAGTATAGAAGATTGTACAAAAGGGAAAAACCAAAGAGTAGAATGTACTGACATTACCTCCCCTATACTTGGGGTGAAATATCCCTAAGTATATGCAACAAAATAGAGGTAATAGAATCAAATGGATAATCACAGGTCTGACACCCTCCGTACTTAGGATAAAGTGCATCCTAAGTATAGCAAAATCATAAGATGAAGACGGGGTGTAGACAAAAAGAATGAATGATATGGACGATATAGATCTATACAACTCTGTGGAAGAAGTGAAAATTAGGTATGAGATGCATGTGATGTGAGTCAAAGATCATATCTCATACAAAATGAATCGGGGCAACGTCAACGATCAACAGATCATGATTAAGATATGGCTTCAGGCACTAACCATTGACTCGAAAGGTGGAATCAGAAGATAATTCAGATATATCAATCTACCATTGTCGTGTACCTTTCTGACCAAGTATGGTTCCTTCCATTTTCTCTGTAATTTCCTTGGAAATAATCTCAACCAAGCATCAAATAGTGATACTCTCTGGTTCGGCTCAAACTGGTTATGGTTGATGTGAGAATCATGACATATCTTTACTTTATCCTTATATTGTAGGCTACTTGAGAAGGTTGTGTCTCTCAACTCCTCTAGGGCTGCCAGTTCTACTCTTCTTTGATTTCCTATACTGTTGGGATCCAGTAATAACTCAGTAACTGCTCAAAGTGACATGCTTGATCTCCACTGGTAAGTGGCATGGCTTACTTTAAATGAGTCGAAAGGGAGATGTGACCAAAGTGTCTTGAAGCAAGTCCAGTAGGCCCACAAGATCGAGTCCAAAAGCTGTGACCAGTCCTTTTGGTCGGGACGGACAACTATATGCAAAATATTCTTAATCCCCCTATTTGAAACCTCCACAAGACCATTAGTATGTGGATGATTTGGAGTGGCAACTCTATGGTCAATGTTGAACTCGTTAGCAAGGGCCCTTACATTGTCGTTCTTAAAATGAGATCCCCCATCAGAAATCAAGACTCTAGGTACCCCGAACCATGAAATGATAGTCTTCTTCATAAATTTACAAATAATCTTTACATTTGCGGCTCAGGCTAGGATGGCCTCAACCCAACGACTAACATAATCCACAACAAACAGAATGTACTCAAATCCCGACTCTTAGGGAATGGACCCATGAAATCGATGTCCCATGCATCAAAAACCTCACATAAGTGAATGGGCTGCATCGACATCATATCTCTCTGTCCACAAGTGCCCATCCTCTGACAGTCAGTGCACCTCTTCACGAATTCATCTGAATCTTTGAAGAGGGTAGGCCACCAAAGGCCAGATTAGAGAACTTTCTATGCTTTACATCTCCCAGAATGATGTCCACCTGCCTCAAACTTGTGGCAATGAGGACACTATGATGCTCCTCCTGAGGAATACACTGAGGCCAGACGCTATCTGCCCCTTCATGATAAAGGGTGGATCCTCCCAATGGTACGACTTGGCCTTCACAAGAAAGGTCTCAAGTCGTTGTCTGGGCCAATCTCATAGAACTTTCTTGGCAACAAGATAGTTCACAATCTCAACGTACCATGGAAGCGAGGTGATAGCCAGAATCGCCTCGTCTGAGAATGTCTTAGTGATAGGTATGGTCTGTTTAGAATCCTCGAGGTTCTCTAACCGGGAGAGGTGATCTGCCACCACATTCTTAACTCCAGGTTTATCCTTAATTTCTATGTCAAACTCTTGGAGCAGAAGGATCCATCTGGTCAATCTGGCTTTGGCATCCTTCTTTGCCATAAGTTATCGGATGGTGGTATGATTTGTGTAAATCATCAATCTAGATCCAAAAAAGTAAGATGGAAACTTATCCAAAGCAAAAACTACAGCTAGCATTTCCTTCTCAGTCACAGTGTAGTTCCGCTGAGCGACATCCAAAGTCCGGCTAGTGTAGTGAATGGCAAAAGGCAATCCATCCCTCCTCTGTCCAAACACAGCCCCTATGATAAAATCTGAAGCGTCCGTCATGATCTCGAATGGGAGAAACCAATCAGGTGGCTGAAGGACAGGGGCATGCATAACTAACCCCTTGAGAGTCTCAAATGACGCAAGACACTAATCATCTACAAGCAACTCTGTGTCTTTTGTCAACAGATCAATAAAAGGTTGGACAATTCGACCGAAGCATGTATGAACTATCGGTAGAAACCGACATGCCTCAGAAATAACCGCAACTGTCTCAGATTGGATGATGGATTGAGCTTCTTGATGATATCCACCTTGGTCGGATCAACCTCCATGCCCCTGTTGGATATGATGTGGCTGATGAATCTGTGATTCATCACATCAAAAGTCAAAAATAGAGCCTTGTTCCCGAGAAAATAGAGGCATATTTCCCTTTATCTTGCATAAATAGCATTCATGCATGCATCCATAATTCATGCATTTTAGGAGCTCATCTGCATTTAAATAAGAAGCCAAAAATCACCTGTAAAAGACCTCTTCATCAAATAACTCCTTCTCTATAATATATGTATATACTCCTTAAGAATATAGGGAAGAAAGCCACAAATCACCCTTGTAAAAGAGCCTAAATACCCTGAGCACCCTTGTACATTAAAACACACATAAAGCCCGCATACAAACTCCTACTTAGGTCTACTCACTCTTAGAATACTACATATCAAAAGACCTTCAAAATGAGACTAATTTCATTGAAATTGGAGCTTGTATGAGGAACTTGGGTTTTTGGGTCATTTTGTATACTACATATGTATATTTATGTAACTTTGTATTTATGTATCATATTTGACCTCATCTCCGTCTTTGGTCAACATGAAACTTGTAGATCTCATCAAGATCTACAACTTTCATGTTTTGAGTTTTTCCAAATTCGGCCTCCTCCTCTTTCTACACGTGTCTTTCCCTTCGACCACTCACAGCAGGCCACGTGGCGCCCTCTGATTGCGCCACGCGGCCCGCTGCCCTTTGTCTGCTCCGCCCGCGCCCTCCACCGTTGGATCGCACCTCAGATCCAACGGCCCAGGCCTGACCACGTCCGCTCTCTTCTACAGCCATCAGATCCACCCCGCATTCCATCTGGACCGTTCCTTAGCGCCGCATCCTCAACGAGCCACGTGGCGACCTCTAGGCCGCCCGATCGCGCCCCCGATCCCTTCATCACAACCGCTCGTCTTCCAGCGGATCGTGACCCTCAGATCAATCACCTAGACCCGATCCTAGCCGCCCGCTCGCACTTCGCCCGCGTCACGCCACGTGTCACCCTCATAGCCCTTCATCTGGGCACTCCAGATCTAATCTCACCCGCCCGCTTCGCGCCTCCATCTGGCCGTTGGATCACAAGATCCAACGGCCAGGACTTCGTCCCCTACCTCGGGCAGCCCCTCTCTCCCACGATCTCCGCCTTGCGGGAGGGGCCGCCCCTTTCTATTCTCGGCCGCACTCCAGCCCCCCTCGCCGGCCACTGACTCTCCCACGATCTTCCCCACTCTTCCCTCTCCCTCGCCAACACCCTCGAACATCACCATCTCCGCCACACTCGCTCCACCACCTCCATGAAACTCGCCACTCACCCAGCTCTGCCGCCACCTTCGACCTATAAATACACCCTCTCCGACCACATTCAAGCCCATCCGCCACTCCAGGAAAGAACCCCGAGCTCCAAGCTTCCTCTTGGTGACAGCAAGCGGCCGAATTGTTGAGCGACGAAGGACCTTCTTCTCCGGCGAGATCCACGGTGCACAGCCGTGCCGCAGCCGCCCTCCGCGTAGCTGCACGAGCTCGAGGCTTACCGACCTCTGGAGCGACGACCCCTGGAGCTCAAAACCGAGCCCCAAACCCCAGGTAACCTCCTTCATCCCCTCTCCGATCATCCTCTTCTTTTCTTCCGATCTTCTCCGATTTTATTCGCCTTCCACGGACATCTCCACACCTCCTCGACATCCCGACGAGCTCCGCGACGGTGCTAGCATCCTCGCGGGCTTCTCCACTTCGCCATTCACCGCACTTCGACCATCGTCGACTAGCAGCTCCGCCGCTTGTCCGGAGCCACCTCGCCCGATCACCTCAAGCACCCGCAGGCCTCACCGACCACGCCATCCTCTCCACGATCGTATCAGCACGCTTCGGCTATCCACATAACCCTTGCAGGTACCCGATCATCATTGGCCGGAGCTTCATCGGATCCTTCTTCGAGCTTCATCGACCAGGTGCTCCAGCCCTCCTCCAGCCAATCCGAGACCACCGGAGGCTTCGCCGTCCTCATCCGCTGCTTCCGAGCTAGCTGGGAGCTGACAGAGCTCACTGACGGAGCTCAGCGAGGCAGGCGGAGGTCAGCCCCCTTCACCGGAGCACAGGCCCCTCCTCCGCAGGCGGCGGAGGAGCGTTGAAGGAGAAACAGCAGCCACCGTTCGATCTTCTGATCGAACGGCCCTCGTCCCGCCACGCGTCTCTTCACCGCCTTCGTCCTCGACCGTCGATCGCACCAAGGATCGGACGCTCCACCCGCTGCCACGCGTCTTCACCTACCACCCTTGGATCCATCCAGATCCAAGGGCCCTCAGGCCGCCACGTCGCCCGATCCGAGCCTCGGCACCCAAGCCTAGGCTCGGGTCCCCCGAAGCAGATCCGAGGCTAACCCGAGCCTCCAGAAGCCCCGACCCTCGATCCGAGCCTCCGACGCCTCCGAGCCTAGGCCGCCCCACGTGAGGAGCACGTGCGGCCTGGGTAAATTGCACCGACACCCCTGGAGGTTTCCAAAATTGCAGAAAGGTCCCTGTGAAGCAGACATCACGTGAGGCGCACGTGATTCGTGGAGAATTTGCATTCAAGTCCTGCATAGTCTTGGTAATTGCACTTTAGTCCCTGTCAGCATGTTTATTTCTTGAACATTTATTTTTCAGTATTGCATTTAGACCCCTATGTTTGCACGTGTCCATAGCATGCATTTTTGATTATTTTTGAATTTTAAAAGTTGCATATTGTTGAGAACTTTGTCCTCTACCTGTTAGCACACGTGTTGTATTTTTGTTGGTTTTCTTGATTTATTAATGAATTAATTGGTTGATTTGAGTCATATTTTGCCCAGAGATGCCATTTGATTTTTAGTAAATTATCTGTGCCTTCAAAAATCACCAAAAAAATCACAGTAGCTTAAGGACATTGTTTTTAACATCCCATAAAAATTTCACATCATTTGCACGCATAACGAGGCCTGAATAAATAGTTTAGTGATTTCCTTTGATTAATTTTAATTAATTCATTTCACAACATTTTTTTAGTTCTGTCAATTTTCCTAGGTTCCTGATCATTAGACCTTCCTAGGATAATTTTAGTTCCGAGAAATATTGTGTTTTGATATTTATTAAAAATTAAACATTGAAAATCACACTGTTTGTTTAGTTAATTCATAGAATATTCATTTTGAGTCAAAAAATTCCAAAAAAATTAGTGTAGGTCATTTTCATCATAAGCAACCTTCTGGCCAATTTTCATAATTTTTGGACTGAATTTGATATATCAATTAAATCTAACTTGAAATTGGCTAAGGATTGTCTGCATTGTCTACATAGTAATTAAAAAGACCAAAAAAAAAAAAAAAAAAATCGTTCCCCGAATCTCGAGCACTTGTGAATTGATGTAATCAACCTAAGGAGACAGATGCCTCCCTGAGATCGACCTTGGACTTCACCAAGTAAAAAAAAACTACATCACTTAACATTAATAGCTAAGTGATTTTTGATTAATCCCTCGTATCCGACTGCAACGAATATCATTAATTGATTTGGACATTAATTTGACCGGATTAACTAAGGGTGCGGGAGGCTTATCAGTGGCCATGGATCGTCTCTTGAGTCATCATGAAATTACTCTTCTCCCAAGATAACACAAGGTTGACCTCTATGCAACGCTGAAGTATTTGGTCTAGGAAAGCAAAGATAAGCGTCAAACCCATCGCCCTAGACCGAAAAGTCATCCATGAAGATCTCTAAACATTTGCCTACCATGTCCGAGAAGATGGAAAACATGCACCTTTGGAATGTAGTTGGGGCATTACATAAACCAAAGGGCATCCGTCTAAAAGTATGCATTCCAAATGGATAGGTGAACGTTGTTTTCTCATGGTCTTCGGGCACTATGGACACCTGGTTGTACCCCGAGTACCCGTCAAGGAAACAGTAACGACTCTTCCCAGCTAACCTCTCAATAATCTGATCAATAAATGCTAGTGAGAAATGATCCTTTTTGGTGGCCTGATTCAATTGTCTGTAGTCCACATAGACCCTCCAAGAAGTGGGTGCTCGCGTAGCTATCTTCTCTCTAGACTCGCTCACAACTGTGGTGATACCCGTCCTCTTAGGTACCACATGCAACAGACTAACCCATTTAGAGTTGGAGATGGGGTAGATAAAATCGACGCTCCACCACTTATATATTTCTTTCATGACTACATCTCGAAGGTTCGGGTTCAGCCTTCGCTGGAACTCACGTGAGGACTTGGCGTCATCTTCGAAATATATGTGGTGAGAGCATAGGGCCGAACTTATCCCCTGGAGATTAGCTACGCTCCATCTGATTGCCTTGTAGTTTCTTTCAAGAACCTCCATCAAACAAGATTCTTGGTCTTCAGTCAAATCTGCTAAGATTATGATTGGGAACATGTCAGGCTCACCCACAAGGAATCTGTATTTCATACTATGCGGCAAGGTCTTCAATTCAGGACAAGTAGGAGCTGGCAAACTGGCCTCTTAAAAGTCTGCATGAAAGCTACAAAATCTACATGTGAGAACTCTCATTAAATCTGTAAATCTGACGAAGACGGCCCTGCTGGTGTGTCTATCAACTATACTGGCTCACTTTCTGTCATAGCTGTGGGATCTATGGAAATTAGATACGGTAAATAATCATCAAAGTCCTGTTAGTCAAAATCAGTATCTAAGACCGAGGGTTTTGAATCACAAGAAATGTAATCTGCTTCGCTGCCCTGATCGCAATCACCAGCCTCTAAAGTGTCCAGTGCCATGAAAGTGCTCTCCGAACTCTCCTCAACTATCATCTGTGGCTCTGTAGTCTCTGAGGGTGTGATAAGAGCTCGTGAAACTGGATCTGTCCATACTACTTCATCATTGATAATCACAAAATCACATTCCTGGTGGATGTCTAGCTATGCATTTGTAATCTGCTCTAAATCAGTGGTCTGCTCTGAGCAAGCTGGGTCTCTGGCTCTAGTCTCCTCAATCGTATCTATTTGTATACTTTCACCCTCGACACGAAAGTATACCTTCTCTTTATCATGATCGGATATTGCCTTGGTTGTGGCCAAGAACGTGCATCCTAGAATGATGGGGGTATCGATCATAGATTCAGGGATATCCATGTCCAACACAACGAAGTCCATAGGGAATTTCAGGCCCTGAATTATGACAACAACGTCCTTTAATAAACCCTTCAGCCTCTTAACAGATTTATCTGCAAACTAAAGGACTGTCCTTCTTTGTTTAAGAGGACCAAACTCGAAACGGTCAAGTAAGGCAGACGGGAGGAGGTTAATCGAGGAACCGTTGTCTAATAGCGTGTGATCGAACCACTGCTCGTGAATATGGCATCTGACATAGGGAGCTCCTGTATCAAGTCTCTTGATTGGCAATCAGTTCTGGATGGCGAAGCAAGTGGCACGGGTAAGCACATGGATTTCTGCATTATGGTTCCTCTTCTTCCTACGAATAGTGGTGTTCTCTCTTAAGTTTTTCTAGAATAGAGGAATGTGCTCAAGTACCTCCTAAAGAGTCAGTTGAATCTGAAATCTATCTATCATCTACGCGTTGAACTCTAACTGGTGCCTCTTTTTGGGATTTTCTATTTTTGGAACCATTCCTAAGTGGAGTTCTTGAGGAAAGGGGATAGAAGGACCCTCTTTCAATGGGCGAGGGTCAGGAGTAGGTTCATGATCATTCAACATGATAGAATCCATATAAAGATCATCAAGCACAATAGATGGACTCACAGGAGATACATAAACATTTCCTTTATTCATATTTTTTATTTTTGAAGTTTTTCTATTTTTTTGTATTTTTCCATATATATCCTCAAGTATAGGAGGAATCAACACAACAAAAGGACTCTTAGTGGCATCAATACCACAGACAACATCAGAACTTGCAGCGTCAACACCACGCTCTGGCCTGGCAACTGGTGAACTGGTGGCTTTGGCACCACCATCTGCAACTCAGTACCATGGTCATCATCATCATGGTGGGCGACATCAGCACCGCTCATGACCTCATCTGGCACACTAGAATCAGCATCAGGGTGTCGCATAAACGAGTCGCCGCTGGCTGGCTTACTACCGCTCCTAAGTATCACAAAATTAGCATCAAATATATAACAAGTGTCATCCAAAATATCATTAGGAGAGGCGGTCTCTATAGACTGTACTTGCTTAGACTTTCTCTTCAGGTTATTCGGGTTGGGTTTGATTTGAGCAGGTATGGCAGCTTTGTCCTTCATCATCTCCCCCATTTTCTACCGGAACTCGTCCATCTCTTACTGGAAGGTAGCCTACTGGTCTATCAACATGCGGGTGAGGTCATCAAGGGTTGGGTTCTCATAATGGTGTGGATGAGAATCGGGCGGGTTGCCTCGCTGGAAATGAGGCTGGCTCTGCTCGTAGTGAGGAGGAGGCTGGGAATAGTGCCGATGAGGTTGTGATGAATCTCCATTTCATCACCTTTATTCTATCATTTTGGCCTTAAAAACCCTATCTAATGCTTGTAAATAGCATTACTATATACAAAATAGCATTTATTATTTATTGCATTTATTGTGTAAATAATATGGTTTTTAATGCCAAAATTATAGAATAAATAGAAGAAAAGAAAAGGAATAAAATATCAAAGATATTTTATGATCCTAAACCCTGAGACCAAGTCAAGAATTGAAGTGGTCGACAAAGAATAAAGTAGGGGAGATAAGGGCCAAAAATACAATAAAACCCTCATTTATTTATTCATTCAATAAAGTATTTTGACACTCATTTTATTATTTATTATTTATACATCAAATAAAGAAACTTTGAACATAAAAGATGTAGATAATAATGTAAATAAAAATACAAAATTGAGTTTATACAAAAAATAATTAGTGTACTTTTTATACACAAAATAAAAACCCGAAATCCCAACTTAACAGACCCTATCTTTCAAATAAAAACTCAAAGTATATCAAAATCACCTCTAATTATTTATAACTTTTAATAAGCTATTTAATAAAGGTGGTTTCATATTTTTTGGAGTTAAGGTGTGAAAGTTAGGTTTTGAACCCTCATTTAACAGTATACCCGAATAAAATATTCAATTTATTCATTCTTTACTATTTTTACATATATTTTTATAATTTCGTAAATATTATTTATAACATATGTACATATTAAAACCAAGATAAAATCACAAAGAAAACACAAATTAAATTAAGTCTATATAAATATATAGACAAAATACCTATAATAATACTTGTACATAAATAAAAGTGAAATATATTCTTTAATTATTTTATTCATTCATATTTTTATACTCTTGTAAATATTATTTATATTCTATTAAAAATATAAAGCCAAAATAAAACCAAGAAAATAACATAAAATAAAATAATGTATATAATACATAGATGAAATACCCAAGTATACCTATATAATATATACCCTTATTTATTTAAGTATACAAATAACATCACAAAAATATAATAAAAATAAATTTATGTACACAAAATAAGTTATAAATATATAAAATAAGAGAATAAAATAATAAAAATAAAATATACAAAATAAAAATAAAATAGTCAAAATATAGATGAATATACCTATAAATACACCCCTAAAAATTACCTACTCACATATAACACCAAAAATGAATAAAAAGTATATTAAAATACTACACTAAATAATAAACATTTCTTATTTTATAATAAAAATTAGTAAAATCATTTAATATTTTCAATTAATTAATTTCTAATAAACCAACATCTTTTTTCATGTAGTGAGCTACGTGGACCAATCCACTTCCAGGGAATGTTGACCCCCGGTCAACTCCCTATTCTTTCTTCTGACTTTTATCAGAACCTCGAGCGGTCCGCTTTCATGATTTTCTTCCCGTCGCTACATTACTTCATTACCCTCGAGCCCTTCAACAATTATGATGCCTGATCTTCAAAAATCCACGCTGGCCTTGTACATTCTTTGTACATAATCTTAATCTCCACCAATTTTACCTTGAACAAGGGTGCTCATACTTGTTTATAAATAGCTTCCTCTTTCTCCTTCTTCAATTTTGGTCATCACCTGAACCCTATAACACCTCAACTCCGGCCTAGCGTGTATCCTTTTGACAGGAGGAGTCCCCTGGAGCTTGGCAGCGGTTGGAGGGTGAAGGAGGTGCATCCACGACCACCTCGTCGGCAGCCCCGCTCCTTGATCTTTGGCCAGGTATAAGAGCTGACATTTATCGTTTCCTAGGTAACATTTACTTCCTGCATTTTAATTCTATAATTATTTCAGTAATTAGGTGAGTGATTTAGTGTATTAAGCATGATTCGTAGTTCACCGAAGCTCCGCTCCGGCGAACGCTTCCATTGTGATCCGCCAGGCTCCGACGTGCCCTTCCATCTTCATATCTGTCCCCAACCGCTTCTTATCACCCCAGGAAGTTCATTTCACCTCAGATCCCTCGTGGATCTGGAGATCCACTCTCCATTCTTTGTCTATCGCCAAAGAGTGTCGCTCATCATCCTCCCTTCGCCATTCTCCCTTCTGATGGGATGAGGCAGTTTGCCCCCGTCCCTAGGTTTATCCTGTGCAGGTATGAAGAGCAAGGAATCGCTGGGGAAGCGATATTGGTTCTCGCCAGAGATATCTGGGGCTGCCAACTTCTTCGACCTCGCTGGAGAGCTCTGGCAACCCTTAGTCCTTTTTGTGCCACCCAGCGAATAGGTAGCACTGACAGGATTCTTTTTGTACCCTTGGATGCTCGAGGAAAGGTCGGAAGCTCGTGCGCCCCTCGATCAAAGTTCAAAATCGGGGGTGTTCTTTTTTGTTCTTCGAAGCTTCATCTCTGACGTCCGATAGACCATGATGCTCAGATCAAGCCATAGTTGTTGGATCAACCCCCTCTAGAGCGTCCGATCTGCAGGGTGATTTAATCCAAACCCTTCATAACCGAACCTGTATCGTCGTAGGAGAAGGCAACACGTGGATAAGTGAAGAGGCTCAACTGTCCGACTCTGCGCGTATATGGGGTAATTGCACTTTTGCCCCGTATTTTGTATATTTATTATTTATTTCTATAAATAAATTGTAATACTTAAAATAAATTGGAAATTTGATAAAAAGGACCCATGTACTTATTGTAATTGCATTTGGGTCTAGTCCGGCTTAGCTCACGTGTCATCCCACGTGCTGGGCAAATTATAGGGACATCCCTACAACTTTTTATATTTACTTTTAGTCTAATAAAATTAAATATATGTGTATATTTTTGGGGAAAATTGCATCCGAGCCCATGTTGTTTATTTTAATTGCAATTATGCCCCTACTAGTATATGAATTTTAGTGCTTGAATTTCATTTATTAAAAATAGTAACCTAGCTCCTAAAATTATGCAAAAATAGGGTTAGATGCCTAGTAACATATACTTTCAATTATAAATTTATTTTGCATTTTTGGCTTTTTAAATATATATTAAAAATCAAAAGGAGCTTATTTCTGTACTATCTAGCTTAGAAAATACAAAAAAATATAAAATCATTTTGAAAAATTCCAAAAAAAATAGTCTATTTTGCTATATTTTAATATTAGACCAAAAATCACTTAAAATGGAAAAAGAAAAATCTAAAAATAAAAACCCCAAAATCCTTCGTAAAAAACTAAAAAACCATAAAAAATCCAAAAATAAGTTTTTCTATTTTAGAATTTTATTTATACAGATATTTATATATTAAAATTTATTTGAGTAATGTTGGACCTTATTTGATATTTTTAAAATTCAAATCAATTTCGGGTATTTATTAAATCCCTGATTTGGGATACTTTTGACTTTCAAAACCCATAAAAATTAGCAATTACAAAAACATTAGAAAAATATATAAAACCCAAAAATAAGTTATTTGTTGCTTTTTATTTATATTTACTATTATGTACAAGTACATTACTCTATATTGTATATATATTCTATATATATAAGAAAAAGAAATATAAAAAATATGAAAATATAAAAGAAAATATAAAGTTATAAATTTCAAACAAAATACAAAAATATAAAACAAAAATAAAAAATATAAAATCAAAAACCCACAAAAATAATAAAAATGGACAAGAGATGAAAGATAAAATTTTTATACGCATTATTTTACCCCCATCTATCGTTTGCTCCCTGAGTTCGACCTTTACACATGCTTACACCTACACACTTTTGTTGTAGAGTTATAACAAATTTTTAAATCCACATTTTGATATTTATTGCTTTATTCGTATTATGGGTTAATTGTTGATAAATTAGGATTTTCGTGGGTCACCACAACGATTGTGTCTCCACCTTGTGTGAGTCATATTTAGACCCACGTGAAGCCCTAGTTATCAAATGGCATCATTGCCAGGGAGAAATGAACGTAGCCTAGTTTTGTCCTTTATTTTGTATAGTCATTTGTTCTTATTCATGGATTCATTGATGTAAATAATAATTGATTTTCTTTTGCATATATCCATTCAATTATTCTTTGTATAGCTCATTTTGATTTCAATTGATTTTTTGACTTTGTTGTGAGAGCCCGCCACACGAGAACGACTTTTGAGGAGGTCGATGAAGCCAAGCTTGGAGGAGGTTGGTCTTCACTATTTGACCAGTTGGAGAGGCTACAAAGAAAGCAAGGAGGGGGGATTACCATAGAATTAGATTAGCTTTCTTTATGTATTCATTGGTGAGAGAGAGAAAATCTAAATATGTAATAATTAAAGACCGGGACTCTACTCTCCACAACGAGGTCAAGTGCCTGGGCGTTTGTTCACCTGGGGGCCTCGTCGAAGCTTTCCATGCTTTCTCACCTTCTTTTTATTTATTTTCTGATGTTTTGAGTTTTCCACCTTATTTTTTTGTTTTGAGTGCATGAAGCCCCTAGCTTTAGGTTGCTTGCCTCGATAATTAGGTCCAAATCCTAATAAGAATGCATGTTCCTATAGTCTCCGACGTTTGGATCTAGTCAAATTAATAATTGTTAGTTGTTTGGATTTGATACCGCGTGCTGAGAGAGGTCGTATACATCGCTTGCAGGACCCATTGTGGTGGGCATCAATCAACATCGAAGACCGGACCTTGGTCTTAGTTATGAATAACTACAATTGGTTCTTCATGATTAATAGCAGCTATTGTTTAGGGAGATTTTATTGATTGCACAGCGCCATGTAGATAGATTTAAAAATTCTGTTTTCCATACCGCATGGAGAGAGCTGGGAAGCACTGTAAGTCCTCTAACTCAGCATGCATCATTAGACTCAATTGTGAGATTTTCATCACTAAATCGAGTTGCACGGCTTTTTCGCTATCTCCCTCTAATTTTGAGAACCTAGAACCTAAATGAAAATCTACAAAAATGATAGGCGCTTGTATGAATACAGATTCAAAAAAAGTGAAAATCCGAAAAATTAATACAAGGGGACTGCTAAATAAATTATGACCTTAATTAAAATCCGTAATGGACTTTCATTATTTTGGGTTCATAAAGCCCTCATTAATTTTAGATATCTTAGGAGGGGACCAAAACCCCTCCCATGAGCGAGACATAGCCCGCTAAGGATTAGAGCCCAAAACCCAGTATGTAATTGAATTGTGTATCGCATGGATTTCAAAAGTAATGGCACTTCTATCATACGTGACCAAGTAGGGCCTTGTCAACGATGGTGTTCCCGCCTTGTGTGGGACATCAACATGGTCCGAAGTACTAAGCTTAGGCCACACCTTCACAGGAGTGTCTGTCTCAATGGTTTGCATCTGAGTAGGTTCTTGTACGCTCACGGGTTGTGTTGCGAGTGAGGAGCAAAGTAGCAGTTTCGCCCATTGACTTCCTCTCTCTATTTCTTTGGCTGAGTAGGGATCCATAAAGGATTAAAAGGACCTCAAAAAAGTGTAGATTATATGTTATAAAGGAAGAGGACACATACGGGATACTTTTCTAGCAGTACTCTCTCCTATAGGGTTAGCATGCTAAGGATTTGTTACAAGATATGGCTGAAATAACAACTCTAAAACTGAAAAGATAATAAATAGCCGAACCTTCACGGCTTCACATGACGTGAGTTGGTGAACCCAATTTTGTATTGTGTTTGTATGGATCTAGATTAAGGTTAAAAGAATAAAGTCCCACACGATTGCGCAAATTCTGTGATATGTGTCTTCCTTTTGACCCCTGCTCAGTTCGAATGTTTCTACTATTTTACACTCCTTTTCTTCCTCATTGACCACCATATCCTTCCTCATGCATCAATCGCCCTCTTAAGTCATGACGTAGATCCATTTATGGTTCAGTCGGCGCCGACGCCTTCATCGATTCCATGACTTGACCTCGTCAATAATTCGAGGTGATTCCTGAGAACCTGATCCAGACCTTGCGGGTTGATCTCCAGACTCCTCGTCTTCTATCCATCCTTTTGGCCACCTAATAAACTGGGACCACTCGTGTCCCACATTCGTCGTTGTCAATGGGAGTTGATTACAGTCCACATCTTTTTCATTCATAACACTCTAGGATTGACTCTAATTCCATATTCATCTTGGCAGCTGGGACTCAATTACAAGTGGTCTGGTTGGGAATTTTTCACATTGCAGATAGAAGACAGTCTTGGATCCTAACACAGAATTCATCTCTTCAGACTCAGACCACGAAATGGCTCCCCAAGGAAAGGGCAAGCATTAGCAGCCACCTTCCCAGCTCGAGCAAGGACAAATGCCTAATCAGAATCAGGTGAACGCTTAGTTGTTGGCATTTATCCAGACCATTAGGCAGCAGCTGGCAGAGCAAGCCCTAACACAAACTGCGTTCCAGGACATGATGAATGATGTCATGAATAGACAAGCAAAGGAGGAGGAGACAGACCAACAGGAGGAGGTGGTGGATCCCATGAGGACCCCGATGCGGAAGAGCCAGAACAAGGGAGACCGAAACCCACACTAAAAGAGACAAATAACCCTGGAGACAGCCAGATGATCGAGTGGATCCTCATTCCGCCGGTGCAAGCTCACTTTGAGCTTAAGCCCCAGTTCCTGGCCCTTCTACCTTCAATTCACGGGAACACTAGCGAGGAGCCTTACATTCACCTGCAACAATTTTCACGCATTTGTCGTACTACCTACTACCCCAATGTTCCGTTGAACGTAGTAAAGATGAAAGCATTCTCCTTCAGTCTACAGGACAAGGTCCTATATTGGGTCAATTATCTAGGAAAGGTTGTGACAACATGGAAGGAACTGAAGTCTGCCTTCCTGCACAAATTTTATCCTCTCATTTGACTCAATCAGATACGAGCCAGAATCAGCAACTTCTCCCAGGGTTCCCATGAGACCATTCATGAAGCCTGGAAGAGATTCACGGATATGTAGGAGAAGTGTCCCCACCATGAAATCCCAAGGACCAGCTTGGTCCAACACTTCTTTGGGGGACTAAATGTAGAGAGTCAATGGCTCGTCGATGCAGCCTATTGGGGATCACATTTCAATAAGGATGAAGATGTAGTCTGGCAGATTTTTGAGGAAATGGTTGAAGGAGAGGCCAACCTCTCTTTATCTAAAGCATATCAGAAGAAACCCCAGATCCTTCAGAAGCAAGTCCATTTGGCAGCGTCTCGAGAGGTGGAGAGAGATGAGAGCTCCAAACTCAACATCATCGGGGGCATCCCTCAAAGGTTGAAATTATCAACAAGCGATTACAAGATCTCGAGAAGCTCGATGTGATCTAAAAGAGGACACAACATTTAAACAAGCTGGTCTAGATCACCAAACAGTTGGTGGGCACCATCAGTTCTGTCCAGTCGACGACACCATCTATGGAGATTCAGGTTGAGAAGAAGGACGAGCCATCACCGCCGCAACAACCACATCCAAGCCAGCAACCACCGGCAGTCCAGCACGTGTATTACATGAAGGCGCCTGATCAGGGCCCACCGCAGTTGTAGATGGTAGTCTACAAGCTAGACTTCTTTCCATCGTCCGATCCAACCTTTCCACCACCTCCCTTGATTCAAGAAGTCACTGGTGTATGGAGCAATGATGCACAGCAGGCCCGTCCTACCGGACATCCTCAGGGTCAACAACAAGCCAATAGGGCCAACCACAAACCACAAGGTGGTCACTTTGGACAGTCCTACCAACCACCACCTCAATAGCACCAGCCTCCGTAGTACCACAATCAATGGAGGCAGAATTAGCAGTACCAGCAGTCGCAATACCCCATCCACAATCACACCATCAATATGTGTCTGCACCGCCCCAGCAGTATCAGCACTATCCTTCTCCCTCCTACCACCAGTACCAGCTTCCTCCACCTCGTTAGCACCACCAACACTCGTAGCCTCAGCCTCCAAACAATCAGCAACAACATGGACTGCACACTGAACCTTCTGAGGCAAATACTGTGAACCCTGCCCTTGATTGCTTGTCCAAC
Organism: Ottelia alismoides; assembly: GCA_037367405.1. NCBI lineage: Eukaryota > Viridiplantae > Streptophyta > Magnoliopsida > Alismatales > Hydrocharitaceae > Ottelia > Ottelia alismoides. Next base: position 61,670 of record JAZKJV010007541.1, on the reverse strand, counting down.
TCGTCAAAGGCCTAGCAGATATGACGAAGAAGCTCAACGACCTAACCAACACCAAAACATCCATTCCAACGCAGGTTGAAGCTAATCCAAATAACTTCAAGAGAAAAGAGCAGGTAGAATGTGATGTCCCGTGCATGCCTATTGAGTCAGATAATCATAATTTTATTTTATCTAATGTTGTCACTCACAGGAGCGGTAGGACTTTGCCTCCATCTGTCGCAAACCAACGAATGAATAAAGCTTTTACAATTGAATCGTCATCTTCAGCATCAACCACGCCATCTATAGGGATGGGTGAGAAAGAAGAAGCAGGAGGAGCCATGCCAGCTACTACTCACCACCATCTCCACCAGGAAAAAGAACAAAAAATAAGAAAAAGTAAAAAGACCAAAAAGATGATCGCCGTCAAAGCAAAGCTGCGCTGGCTATGGAGGAGCCCGCAGCAGCAACCGATCCAACGCCGGCCGATGGAGCGGAGACCGTACCTTTTGCTTGTCCACCTGTAGCTGAATCTTCACGTCCAGCATATACACCTTTTTACGAACCAAATGTATAGGATATTGTGGACAAAGATTTTGTTGTAAATAAGAACTCTATTTCTGATTTCAGTACTATAAATATTCCTTTTCCTGATGCAATAGAAAAATCTAAAAAAATACAAAAAAAGTGCATTATCTGACCATGGAGTTGTGGACATTATTAATAATTTAATTGTTGAGATTCCATTGATGAAGGCCATGGAATACATGCCCGCTGTGAAGAAAGGGATGAAAGAGGCATGTACAAACAAGCATCGACCAGCACATAACAACAGATGCTGGTAGGTAGAGAAGCACGTTTTCACCATGGTCATAGTTGCAGCCATCAGCAACCTCCCGTAAAAGAAACAAGACAATAGAGCACCTTTGATTAGTTGTGAGATTTTTGATCAAGTCTTCGAGCGAACCTTGCTTGACAACAGTTCTTCCATCAACCTCTTAACCTCTTCATTATCGCAAGAATTCAAGCTACGTCCTCTCAAGCAGACACGAATGATCCTTCAATTTGTTGATCGATCCATCAAGCGAACTTGAGGTCTTTTGGAAGACATTGTGGTAAAGGTGTGGGACATGCAGTTTTCGGTTGATTTTGTAGTCCTTGATATGTACTCACCCACACCCTTACTCCAGACTCACATCATCCTAGGCCGGCTATTCCTGCATACTTCAGAAGCCGTGATTGATTATGGGTCCGGAAAGATCTTCCTTCAGCTCGGGAAACAACAGAATTACTATAGACATGATCAATGAGCCCAAAGTCGTAACTGATAAGGGACATGCAGCACTGTCCGAAGCACACTGTGAATTCATTGAAGAGATCAGAGATACACCACTCTCTTTGAACATTCCATGGACACATGAAATCCTCTCTTTAGAGGAGGACCTGGAGAGCACAGTCAACACAAGCTCCGAGGACATTTGGGAGATCGACTCCAATTTGCTGATGCAACTTTTTGATTCTAATGATTCTCTCCAGCTCGAACACAATGATTTCATTCAGATCCATTTAGCACATTGTCAAGATCTCAACAGAACACTGAGATCAGCAACCCTACAAAATTTCAGGCAGAGCATCCTCCTACCAGCATTGTTTCAGAAGTGACCGAGAAGTCGACCAGATTAGAACCAGAACTAAAGCCACTTACAGTAGGCTTGAAGTATGCTTTCCTTACGGGTGCATACAACTTGTATCTGGTCATCATCAGCAGCAGGTTTACTCCAGAACAAGAATCCCGACTCCTCGAGGTTCTATAGAAAAACTGCAAGGCACTTGGTTGGCATGTTTCAGATCTCCGCATGATAAATCCAATGTTGTTTTCACACCACATCTACCAGGAAGAAGATGCCAAACCGTCCTGTGAGTTTCAAAGGAGGCTAAACCCAAATTTGAGAGACGTAGTCATGAAAAAAATCACGAAATGGTGTGACACAAGCTTTATTTATCCCATCTCCAACTCCAAATGGGTGAGCCCACTTCATGTAGTTCCAAAGAAGTTAGGGCTTACGGTGGTTACAAATTACAGAGAAGAGGAGATATCTACTCGGGTACCGACATCCTAGAGTGTATATGTCGACTACCGCTATTTGAACGCAGCAACTAAGAAGGACCACTTCCCCTTGCCATTCATTGATAATGGTTGGGAAAGACTAGCTGGCAAGGAGTTCTTCTGCTTTCTAGATTGGTACTATGGGTACAACCAAGTGGAAATCTCCTCTGAAGACCAAGAGAAAACAACCTTCACTTGCTTGTTCAGCACCTATGCTTTCAGGAGAATACCCTTTGGACTGTGCAACGCACCAACGACATTCCAGAGATGTATGCTTACAGTTTTTGCGGAGATGGTAGGGAGTTTTCTCGAGGTGTTTATGGACGACTTCTCCATCTATGGTGACAGCTTTGATTCTTGTCTTGAGCACATGGATAGAGTACTTCAGAAATGCCATGAAGTTAATATGATATTATCATGGGAAAAGAGCCACTTTATGGTCACAGAAGGGATTGTGCTAGGTCATGTCATTTCCAATGTGGCATGGAAGTCGACCTGGAAAAGGCGGATGTAATTGTCAATCTTGAGCCACCTAAGACAGTTTAGAATGTGAGGTCATTCTAGGGGCAAGTTGGATTCTACAGAAGATTCATCTGTGATTTAAGCCGCATTGCCCAACCTCTTACAGAGTTACTATGCAAGGAGACGGAGTTTAATGTTGATCAGCAAGTTCTCTTTACATTCAATCAACTGAAGGATCTAATCACTCAAAACTCCAGTCCTACAGCCACCGGATTGGTCTCTTCCCTTTGAGATCGTGATGGACGCGTCAGATTTTGCAGTTGAGGTTATTTTAGGATAGAGGAAAGAAAAGCCGCCCTATGCCATTCACTATGCCAGCAAAACATTAGATGAAGCTCGAAGAAATTACATAGTGACAGAGAAAGAACTGTTGGTTGTGGTATTCTCCCTTGAGAAGTTCAGATCCTATCTGCTTTGATCAAAAGTCACCATCTTCACCGACCACTCTGCTATCCTATACTTACAACATAAGAAGGATGCCAAGACCAAACTAATCAGATGGATCCTTCTCCTCCAGGAGTTCGATTTGGAAATTAAGGACAAGTCTGGAGTTCAAAATATGGTAGCAGACCACCTCTCCAGAGTTGAGCCACAAGATCCTCCACTAAGCAGTGAACCCATCATAGACACCTTTCCTAATGAGTCAATTCTGGCAGTGGATTCACTCCCTTGGTACGTTGATATTGTCAACTATCTAGTCTAAGGTGTAGTTCCACAAGAATGGACAAATATTCGAAAGGACAAATTCTTATCAACAATCCATTTCTACCAATAGGAAGATCCTCTCTTATTCGAGGAAGGAGCGGATTGTATTTGGCGCAAGTGCATTCCCCAAGCGGAACAACATAATGTCCTCGAGCATTGTCACTCACTCGAATCTTCGGGACACCACACTGGAGACAGAACAATAGCAAAAATATTGCAGTGTGGCCTCTGTTAGATGATGAACCTTAGTTTCATCATGATAAATTCCATATTTTAACCCCCTTGCTTAAAAATTTATCAATAAAAGCAAGAGTAAATGTTGTATATATCTTGGTCTTAAAATAAATTAAAAATACAAGAAAATTACAAAACAAAAAATGATAGTGTTTTTATGCCTTTAAAAGCACTCCCAAAAATATTTCTCCCTCTGTTTGACTTCTTTTGTATTTTTTTCAACATGAAACTTGTAGATCTCCTCAAGATCTACAACTTCCAAGTTTAGAGTTTTTCCAAATTCATCCTCCTTCTATTTCTTCTTTATTTTTTTATTTTATATTCTGAATAATCCCATTGGACCCTATCAGTCAGGGTCTGGATGGCCAAGGTGAGGGACTCCAATTCACTAGTGGGTGAGGCTTCCTGCTGCTGACTAGAGTACGAGTGACTCGGTTGTCTATACTGTCCATGCTGGCCGTACCGATACTGCTGGTGGTGGGAAGGTGGTGAGGGCCCTGCTGGCCCGAGTGGAATGTGCGCTGCTGTTGGTGCTGCTGAGGATGATACCCTTGTCCGGGTTGGAACTGTACAAAGTGCGGTGCGGGGACGAAGCTGGTTTCCTGGTAAGCTAGGGAAGGTCGATGTGGATGACCGTTTCCTATCCCCGACTGTCTGCTGACGGGGTCATGGTTGTACCATAGCCCGTTGATCTCAAACACCTGCAGAGGCTCCTCGTCGACTGTCTCTTCCTGTGGGGGTATGTGCTGCTCTTGCTAAGTATACTGCTGCTCCTCAACCCAGCTACTCTGAGGCCCCTGTACCTACTCTCGTACAAGATGAACTCGATGTACAGGCACAGGTGGTGCAGAAGGGACAGGTAGTCATATCTTGGCGTCCTTCTCAGTCAATTCCTCCACTTGTTTCGGCAATCGCGAAAGTGTCTCAAGGTCAAAGACCCTCTTGTGGATCTGCTCTACATTGGTGAGCTTATCGGCTATTGTCCCCATGCTGGGGATGAGTTCATCCGTCAGATCTGCTACAGTCCTCCTAGTTGTCTCATTAGATAGGCTTGAGGGAGACAACTAATAGGCCCTAGTGGACTGATATCTTCCTGTTTCTGCCATCTGCTCCAGAATCTTCCATACGGCATCTTCGTTCTTATTCAGATAGCTGCCTCCACAGGCTGCACTCGCTAACCCCTACATCTCCAGGGTCATGCCACAGAACAAAGTCTGGACTAAGATTGCTTTGGTAATACCATGGCAGGGGCATTTCTGAGTCAAGTCATTGAATCTATCCCATGCTTCATGAAATGGTTCATGGGGGCTCTGGGAAAAGCTAGCGATCTTGGTCCTCATCTGGTTAGTCCTACTTAGTGGACAGAACTTCTTCAAAAATAAATCCTTGAACTACATCCAGGTCGTACATCTAACCCCGAGATTTTTCAGCCAATGAGCGGCCTTATCTCCTAAGGCAAACGGGGTAGCCTTCAACCTGATGTAATCTTGTCCAACCCTAGGGTGACTAAGGTCGTTGCAAACCAGCTCGAAGTCTCTAAGAAAAGCATATGGTTCCTCGTTGGCGCTCCCATTAAACTTCGGTAGCAGACTTAAAAAATGGGGCTTCAGCTCGAATGCTTCTGAGGGAACCTCAGGTACAAGCTAACTATGCATCTCATTTTCAGCGGGGTTGTAGGAATCTACCATCGGTCGGTCAATTCCACATACCTCTATCACATGTCCCATCCTAGCCATAAGTTCTACATTAAGCTGCTCGGTTTTAGCCAATCGAGCGAAGACTTGGTGCATAGGATCATCTCTGTGTTCCTCTTCCTCCGGGGGTTTCTTAGGAGGCATCTTGTCCTCTTTACCTGGGTAAAGAAATTGGTCTAAGTTAGAGGAAGTATTGAAGACATTCTCTCCGAGGCGATGGTTTTCCTTGGTGAGATGAGAGGAGAGAAAAGGGATGGTTTGAGGGTAACCATCCTGAGGGTGATGGACCCCAAACTCAAGAGGGTCATGAGCTCGGGTTGGCCCAAGTTGCGCTTGGGCTGATGAAGACGAACTTCATGAGGGTCTCAAGGAGAGATTTACGAAGCGTGAGTAGATATCCCCCCAGTCAGTCATCTTAGATGGCAAGAAGAAGAGTCGAGAGTATAAGTGAAGATAGGATTTTACTCCTACCTGAAGCAAGTGAATCACAAACCCCGATTTTCACACTCAACACAGCGAAGGATCCGAAATCAACTCTGATTAGTCTAGTTGATTTTAGTTACGATTTTTCAAGCAAGTAGCAAAGGTTATGCGGCCTATAGGGAAGTCGACTTAAAGCCGGATGCGTCTCCCCTGTTTAATCTATCTCCTAAGATACCAATGCTCTTCCTTTCTTTGCTCCTATCACCGACTGAGAATTCAAAGACCTGCCCCTATCTACCTACCGAAGTAGGCGGAGGCTGACAAGGCTTTAACTTCGCCCCTATCTACCTGCCGGAGCAGGTGGAGGCTACTAACAACTTGTCGCGGTGCACCACAATTTCACCCCAATCTACCTACTGGAGTAGGCGGAGGCTACTTGGCGCTGGTCAGTTGAACCCATAGTTCAACCTGTGATATTTGCTCAGATCGGGATACGCGATATGGAAGGCGAGGATTTTTGGCTCTGCCTTAGGGTGTGTGCACACACTCTTGTACCCTTACTCAGCTTGAAATCAAGGTCGGGGTTAATCTCCCGCAAACAGAATTTCTAATTTTATTGATTTTTTGGTCAATTTGTTTAGAAGTCCCGATTTTAAGTTTAGATGATCACTTGATTAGTCTGCACATAAGGCACTCCTATCGTCTAGTCCCAATTTCCTTCAAACCTAAGTTTGAATAAACAGGAGAGAAGGAGTCGAGAAAAGCTGATGCACGATAAAACAATGATGTATGCCAAGTTCAGAAGACTTATAGTGATCCTCGCGCTCTACATGCGGGATGTAAAACAGAATTGAAATTCACACTATATGAATGCAAGCAAAAAAAGCCGCTCCTAGACAAACAATTCTATTAGCGAATGAAGAACGGATTAGATTTGGCTACAGACCTGTGGTCTAAGTGCGTCTTTTAAGTGTGAAGTGTGGTCCTAGATATTACGAGCACAAACAGTCCTAAGAGAGCTCTAAGAGTCTCAAGTGCAGGTCCTATCTTACGTTAAGCAACCAGACAGCAAGCGGGGACACGTTTTATTATGACTTACACACGCGAGAACCCAAATGAGAATCGCTGGAAAATGTAAAAAATAAAAAGAAAATTTTTACAAGTCCTCTCAAAAACACTCAATTTATTTCGATGCAGCTTCCTTAGCTCGCTTGTCGAAGTGCCTTCGACTCCTCGTATTCCTCACACGAAAATAATTGATGGTCAGATAAAGGACGACACAAAAAGCAAATAAAAATTGAACAGAAAATACTCCAAGAAAAGCCGGGAATCATACTACCCGAGGGTGGAAAACCTAAAATCCAAATTTTCTTAAAATTAACCTAAGTCGTGAATCCCCGACAACGGTGCCATTTTGACGAGCCTGCGATCTACCCTACTTAATTCAATCAAATTACCGATCAAATTCAATGTTGCGTTCGTTATAATCGGGTAAACCAAGACGTATAAAAAATTACTTAGATTAATGTTGAGTTAAACACAAGCGACAATTTTTTTATTTTACTTGGGCAAGCCCAAGGTCGAACTCAGGGAGGCAGCTTTTTCCTGAGGTTAATTTGAAGTCAATTTCGTTGTTAGATTTTCAGGGGAATATTTTTGGTATTTTTTATGCAATTAAGGAAAATACGATACAATTCAAGCCAAAGTTTAAGGTTAAATTTGAAATATAGTCAAATTAAGTTCAAAATTGATGAAACTTGGCCATAATATGAAATGCAATGAAATTAAGCTACTGCAATTTTTTTTTGGAATTTTTAGACTCTAAATGAGTTAAATATGAATTAAAAATGAATGCAGGGTAATTTTTGTAAAGTTAATTTTAATAAATACCAAATTAGTATCCTAGATATTTCTATGTGAGATGAATCCAGGAAAATTATTAAACCTCGAAAATGATGAATTTTGGACCTATTAAAATCAATTAAGTAAAATACTATTCAATTAATTAAGGCCTCGTTATGCGTGCAAATGATATGATTTTTGGGCACAGAGTAGATTAACTTAAACTATACCTATTATGATTTTTTGGTGATTTTTGGAGCAATAAATAATTTAATATGGAATAAAAGGTACACAGTAGGCAAATTATGTCAATTTCCACAAAAATAATGATATTAAATTCCTTGATGCTCGTAAAAATATGACAAGTGTCCACAATGATAAAGCACAAGTTTCTCTACAACATGTAATTTTTGGAATTTAAAAATGATGCTAAATAAGTGCCTAAATAAATGTGCAAACACAGGGACCAAAATACAAACATGAATTAAAATTGAGTAAATCAAAACGCTGCATATAGGGCCTAAAATGCAATTACCTATAATGTTGGGGGTATGTATGCAAAATGTCCACAAAATACGTGTGCCTCACATGACGCACCTGGCAGGTATTGAAATGCAATTTAGAAAACTTGTAGGGGCCTCAGAGCAAATTACCCAGACCGTACTTGACGAACACATGAGGTGCTAGGCTCGGGAAGCATCAGAGGCTCGAACTGTGGCTCGGGTGCGTTGCAGGCTCGGGGTAGCTTCGGGAGCTCTGAGACTAAGGGTCGAGGAAGAGGCTCGGAGGGAGCGATGTGGAGAACGATGTACCGTTCGATCGAGATGATCAAACGGCTGCTGAAGCTGGATACATGGTGTGCCTTGGGTCCGTCAGATCAAGATAGATCCAATGATGGTGGAGGCTCCTAGAGCAGGAGACGTGGCGTAAGGCAGACCGTTAGATCTAGATGGATCCAACGGTATCTGGAGCCGTTGGAGAGGTTGATGTGGATCGAAGAGAACCGTCCGATCAAGATGATTGGACGGTGGCTGTGCGTCGTGTTCCTCCGGGTCGCTGCCTCCTGCGGTAAGCATGGCTGAGCTCCGACGAAGGGCTGTCAGCTCTACCACCTTCCCCCGTGCTCGGTGAAGATCCCCGGAGACTCCTAAGTGGCTGGGAGCGATCGTGGAAGCATCGGGGAGCCGTCGAAGGTTCTGGAAACGGCTGGGGTGGTCTGTAGGCTGGGAACGATGGAGATCGATGTGGCTCCGGTGACAATTCCGACCAATGACGAAAGAGTACCTGTAACGTAGGGTATGCCAAAAATCGTGTGCTCATGTTCATGTGGGTGTTGTGAGTGATGCGAGGCCTGTGGGGTGAAGGTGTCGAGTGGTCATCGAGCTCCTCCGCCGTGATCGACAGAGCTATGGTCAGAGGTGGCTCGATGCATCGTGAAGGTGAATGAAGGGGTGCGCGAAGAAGGGAGCTCCAAGGCGGAGCTCAGGCGATGGTCATCGGGAAGCGATGACAAGCGAGGAAGGAGGGGAAAATGCGAGAAAATCAGATGAAAAGAAGAAGAAGATCGGAGGAGAAAATGGAAGGATCTACCTGGGAATGGAGACTCAGAGAAGAACTTCTGGTCGTCGCTTGAGGGTCGGTAGAGGCTCGAGCTCTAGCAGCTCGATGGAGGAGCTACTTGCACAACGAATCTCGCTGTGGATCTCGCCGAGATGGACCACGGTCGTCACTCGATTTTACGCATGATCTCTATCACAGATAGGTGTAGAAGAGCTTTAGGGTATCTCATGCAAAGGCGGATAGGGTTAAAGCTCTCCAAAGGTGATGTATTTATAGAGAGAAGGTGGTGGTCCGGGTGATGGAGGAAGCGGTTTGAGTGGGGTGTGTGGAGCGAGGGAGAGAGGGTCATGGCAATAGTGGACTCCCACGAGGGTGAGGGACGTTGGGTCTTCATCGTGGGGCGATCAACGGGTGGAGAAGGTGGCAGATATGGCGATGAAAATAGAAAGGGACCGTCATCTTGGCGAGGTGGGGCGACGTGGGCGAGGGATCCTTAGGAGGAAGAAGATGGCGTCGTGGCCATTGGATCTCGCGATCCAACAGCCAGGAGATGGGCACGAAGAAGCGGCTAGGATCAGATCAAATGCGATCGAAGGGAGAAGGATGAGCCACATGGCGGGATGTGGGTGCGGTGCTGGCGAATGGTGGAGATGAAAGGGGATTGTCGATCGAGCGGTTGTGGTTATCAGAGGAGATCAACGGCTGGGATGAGAGCATCAAGGCCGCGATCGAGCGGTTGTGGGAGGTGACACATGGCACGCTGAGATTAAGGCGAGGACTAACGTTGGAGATGGAATCTGGGCATAGATCGGATGGTTGAGGATGGAACGGGAATGTATGACGCTGATGGAGAAGATCAAGAAGTGATGGAGTGTGTTACATCGCGCAAGGAGGTGAGGGTGGAAGTGATTGGCCCAGGTACGATCTGGGCCTTGATCAGACGGCTGTGCGATGATGCGGGCGTGGATGGCTTGGATCTGAGGCGCATGGAGTATGATCGGACGGCCAAGAAAAGGGGTCGCGTGGCACAACCAGAGGGCGCCATGTGGCCCAATTAGATTAGTGAAAGAAGAATGTGAAATAAGAGAGGGAAAATGGCCGAATTTGGAAAAACTCAAAACATGAAAGTTGTAGATCTCGATGAGATATACAAGTTTCATGTTGACAAAAATGAAAACGGGGTCAAATAAAGTGATAAAATACAAGGGTATAAATACAAGTACATATTGTATACAATGGGGGCCCAAAACCCAAGTTTTGCATATAAGCTCCGATTTTAATGAAATTGGTCTCATTTTGAAGGTCTCTGAATGTATATTAATTTAAAAGTGAGTAGACCTATATAGGAGGCTGTATGAGAGAGGTATGTGTATTTTAAGGTCCATGGTCTCAAACTTGGATTGGGGTTTTATTGGCCAAAGTTAGCATTTTTTGGTATTTTTCTTGTATTAGTGTTAGTAATATATACACAATAGAGTTGGTTTTTATTGGTTTTGGAGTTAGTACAGAATAGGTAAAAATATGGTATTCAAGTGATCTTTACAAGTGAATTGGGCTTCTTATTTAATGCAAATATGAATGCTAAAATACATATATTATTTATGCATGCATGAATGCTAATATGCACTATAAGTGGAAATATGCAGCTTATTACTCGGGAACAAAGCTCTATTCAACTTTCAGAGTGATGAATCACATATTCATCAGCCACGTGGCTCCTTCTGGTTGAGCCACGCGGCCCGCTGCCCTTGCGCCAGTCACATTCCTCCGAGGCCGTCCGATCTTCTTTGAGCGCCTCCATCTCAGTCGCTTGTTCTCCTTCCATCCTCCGCCATTTGATCTGCCTTCAGATTTCATCTGGAGCATTCGCCCCTGCTCGCTACGCAACCTTTGGATCACTAAATCCAATGGCCATCTGTGTCTCGGTCATAACCGCACGATACGCCTGGATCGATTAGATCAGGGCAGAGAGAGGAGAAGAGCTAAGGCCAGATCAGCAGCGATATTGCTTTACTGCTATTTTCTAGTCTCGGACGATGGCTCAAGCTCGTGTGCGAGGCTAGGCATGTGGCAAGAGGCTCGGGCCACGTGTCATCACATGGTGCTCAGGCTTGGCTTAGACGTGAGGCTCGGTGGGTGGCTGGAAGTGGAGGCTCAGGAGCAGTCATGTGGCGTCCTGTGGACCGTCCGATCACGGAGATCGGATGACACCTATACACCCTCGTTCTTCAACGCCACTGCCTCCTGCAGCGGACTTGGCGAGGCTCCGGTGATGGGCTAAAAGCTCCACCCGACCGTTATTGGAGATCAAAAGCTCGGGGAAGGATCCAGAGGTGTTGACGATGAAGCTCCGACGTCTGGGAGCAAACGATGCAGTCAAGATCATCGTGGCGGCGTGACCTCGTCGGAGACGAAGCCTTTGAATTCAACTCTAGTGAAGGCTCCGATCATTGAAGTAGAAGACCTGCAGATGTTAGTTCTAGTCGATCCGTGCATGTGTGATGTGAGGTGAATGGAAAGGGGTCCCGTGCGAGCGAAGGAGTGGGGGGATTGGAGCTCCAGTGAGATAGAGTTAGGGATGGGCATGGGCCGGGCTGGGCCGGGCCCTGAAGGGCCCAGGCCCAAGCCCATCTTAATAGTTCGGGCCCTGGGCCGGGCCTCGGCCCGCAATTTTTGTTGTCCTTCGGCCCAAGCCCAGGCCCGGCCCAATTTCTTCGGGCCGGGCTTGGGCCGGGCTGGCCCATCTCCACCAGCTCCTCGTACCCGAGCTCTTACAGCCACGTCTCGTCTACCGTTGTCGCCTTGCCCGTGGCTGCTCCCCCTGTCCTCCCTTGTGCATGCCACCTTTGATAATTCTCTCGTTGGTTCCTCTCTACCTCTCTTGGCCATGTTGAATTATGTCTTGTGTTATGGACCATATAGTCATGTCGCGTGTCTCTCTATATATATGGTGGTGTTTGATAGCATATCTATGTGCGTCAGGTTGTTGGTGTAGATCGGTGGCGATGGGTTTTCAGGGATGCGGTGGGCTGGAGGTGTTAGGATCCCATATGGATTATAGTGTGCAGTTTTGGTGGTTTTCTTTAGACAACATGACCACAACTAATGATTTTGTGTGTTTTTCAGCCTTTGACTAGAAAAAGTAAGCATAGGCAGAGATGTTCCTACAATCATTTAAAACTTCATCTAAATTGACTATAACTACTAAAAAGTACAGATTAGACAAACCTCAAATGTATCGGATTGCTTTAAATAGTCGCAGATGAAGGCTGCATGCAACCATGGAATAAGAAAATGTTTGGGCAATTGTAGACGACCAGGATTTTTGCTGCAAGATAAATCACAAGATCATGATTTTATTACATAGAATAGTGGAAATAATTTTAAATTAAACTAGCCTAATATCACCCACGGGCCACAGTGGAGCTCAAAATACACAAAACTACACAGGCAGAGCTACATTCAAAGCAAAAAAAACCGTGCATGTTACATGTAATTAGCAAGCAGTGTTGGATGGGTTCCCTTGTAGGAACTTAGTTCATATCCGTCACTGCACTCGGCTCTAAATCTCATTGACCAACATGTTAGGGCCGCACCACACGAACGATCGATTAGGGAAAGGGGCTGAGGCGGAGCGGCGATGGCGTTGTGAAGGAGTCGAGGAGGAGCGATGCGTTGATGGCTCAACCCCTCGAGATGAGGAGCGGCGGGCCGGCGGCTGTGCTAGGGCTGCACCACATGAACGATTAGGGAAAGGGGAGGGATCGAGGTGTGTTGCATTTGCGTGAGGGAATGGGAAGGGTTTCGGTTCGGATAGAGTAAGTGGGGAGGGACGCGGGCTTGTCTCGGGCTAACTCTCGGGCCGGGCCTTGGGCCTAGATTCGGGCTTATAGTCGGGCCGGGCCTGCGGGCCAAGTCGGGCTGGGCCGAGGGAAGCCCGGGCCCGGCCCAAAAATAAATTGGGCCTGCATTTTCAGCCCAAGCCCGGCCCATTATTCATTTGGGCTTGGGCCGGGCCGAGTTTTTTGGGCCGGGCTTCGGGCTGGGTCGGGCCGGCCCAGCCCAATGCCCATCCCTAGATAGAGTGGATATCGTAAGAGCGTGGTAAGTTGATGGAGAAGATAAGGAGGCAAGTGGAGGGTAGCATGAGGATGAGCGAGGTTCGATGAAGCTAATGGGGTATTCAATTGCAGGAGAAAGAACGTGTAAGCGCATAATTAAATAAGAGAGACAAGGAGGAAAAGCATAGGGGACTCACCTGGAGATTGAGGTTGAGCATACAGTCTGGGTTGAGCTCCAAGAGGAGCTCCGATCTTCGCTGGACTCCGGTGACCATTTGGAGAAGCTCGATGATGCTCTAAGGCACCATAACATGGCCTACCATGGCCATGGGTCGTCACCAGAGCCACGACGGTCATCATCGATTCCCCCATCCGCTGTCATCGGAGGGGGAAGAGACGATGGGTCATGGCCCTCGTAAAGGTGGACGGGGTGAAATGGTTTGACAATGTCTTATTTGAAGGAGGAAGGGTTGAGGTGCAGGTGTGGGATGGAGGACTTCATGGGCTCTCGCTGACCGGATGGAGAGGGGGGACCGAGTTTAGGTGGAGCGCGAGGATGGCAGGGGTTGTGGCTTGGAATTGGCATGGCTAGAGAGTGGAGGAGGTGGTTATTGAGGCCAAGGAAATAGGAAGGGGATGATGTACGCAAAGAGGAGATCGTGGGAGAGAGGGGATGGTTGGAGGTAGGAGATGGAGGCTTGACCATTGGATCTTGTGATCCAATGGTTTGGATTTGGGCACGATGGAGCAACCCTGATCTAATTGATCCAGGCGTATCGTGCGGTTATGACCGAGGCACAGATGGCCATTAGATCTAGTGATCCAAAGGTTGCGGAGCGAGTGGGGGCGAATGCTCCAGATGAAATCTAAAGGCAGATTAAATGGCAGAGGATGGAAGGAGAACAAGCGGCTGAGATGGAGGCACGCAAAGAAGATCGGACAGCATGGGAGGAATGCGACAAGCATAAGGGTAGCAGACCGTAGCTCAACCAGAAGGAGTCATGTGGCCCAATGGTATTATTCAGAATATAAAAATGAAAGAAAAATCAAGGAGAAATAGAAGGAGGACGAATTTGGAAAAATTCAAAACTTGAAAGTTGTAGATCTTGAGGAGATCTACAAGTTTCATGTTGACCAAAAACACAAAAGAAGTCAAACAGAGGGAGAATTGGGAGCGTTTTTAAAGGCATAAAAACACTGCCATTTTTTTGTTGTATTTTTTTGTATTTTAAAATTTTTTAAGACCAAGATATACAACATTTACTCTAGTTTTTATTGACAAATTTTTAAGCAAGGGGATTAAAATATGGAATTTACCATGATGAAACCGAGGTTCATCAGTGGCCTACACTATTTAAGGATGTAGCAGCATTTGTCAAACAATGTACTGACTGTCAGCGATTGAAAGGCACCCTCATAGCAAAAGATTCATGCCCATGAAAATAATTCATATTACTGATGTATTCGATGCTTGGGGCATCGATTTCATGGGACCTTTTCCCAATAGTCAAGGATACGAGCACATTCTTCTTGTCGTTGATTATGTGAGTCGCTGGGTTGAAGCTATCCCTGCTCGAGCTGCAGACAGTCGTGTAGTTTGTCGCTTTCTGAAAGAGAACATAATCTCATGGTTCAGGATTCTGAAAATACTGATATCATACGAGGGTAGTCACTTCATAAACATAGAGGTAAAGAAGTTAACAAAGGAGTACAACATCAAGCACCATGTCGCATCTCTTTACCATCCTCAGACCAATGGTATAGCAGAATTATCTAACAGAGAAATCAAGACGATACTTCAGAAGCTTGTCAAGCCGGGCAGGAAAAATTGGTCCCAGCTCTTGGACTCAGTCCATTGGGCATATTGAACCACTTACAAGTTTCCGTTGGGCATGTCACCCTATCGCCTTTTATATGGAAAACCATGCCACCTTCCAGTGGAACTGGTTCATAAATCATTGTGGGCAGTTAATATCTGTAATTTGGACTCACAACAAGGTGGTCAGAAAAGGAAAGAAGATCTGAACATGCTCCTGGAATTTTGAGACTATGCATATGATAGCACATTGATGTACAAGGAGAAAGTAAAACACTGGCATGACCGGCACATCAGACGAAAGACCTTCAACTCTGGACATAAAGTGTGGTTGTTCGATGCAAAGTTGAAGATCTTCTCGAGCAAATTGAAAAGCGAATGGACATGGTCATTTCAAGTTTGAGAAGTGCGTGACAATGGCAGCATTGTAATATCAGAGTTGTCTCCTGACGCACAACCATTTGTCATCAACGGTCAACTACTGAAGCCCTACCTCGAGCATGACACTTTCTTGGTCGTTGTCGATTCTATCCAAGTATTGTGTTCCGACGATACATCCACAGTAGTAGCCACATCAAAAGATTTAGATAATGTAACTCGAAAACTTTTCCTTTAAGCTTTTATCGTTTCTTCTTTTCTTCTTTTTATTTCCAGCTCTCGTTTTCTATTAAGAGAGAGAGAGAGAGATATGTGTCTGTATCACTCCTTCTTGTCATCCTTCTAGACTTAGGACGTACTTTGTCCTAAGTATAGGGGGTGTGCACCCCGAGGTCTTTCATTTTTCGATCATCTCCATTGTCGCCTCTTCTTGTCTATACTTAGGGATATCTCACCCTAAGTATATGGGGAGACAGTCTGAGTACGATATGTTCATTCCCACCCTTGGCCCTCCCTATACTTAGGATTATTTGATCCTACGTATAGGGGGAACGGTCAACTTCTAATCCATTCAGTCATTTCTTCATTCGGTTATTCTTTAGACTTTGCTGTACTCCGTACGAGTTATGTCTTCTCTTTTTCTCTCTGGTCTATGAGGACATAGCTCAAGCTAAGTATGGGGGGGTCGTATATACTTCGGATATACTATAGCCATAACTCGTACTATCGTATTTTTAATAATAAATATGGTTAAAAATACTATATGATATACATATAAAATTCATTAAAAACACTTAATAAAATGTGCATATTATTCCTCAAATTCCTTTTGTATTTATTGATTAATAAATCAGGTAAAAGTATTTTTGCAAAATGTTTGAAAAATAGTTTGATAATAATTTTGAAAAACCTTTTGAAAACTATTTGGAAAACATTTTGTTAAATCTTTTCAACCTTTGTAGAATATTTTGTTTGTAAAAATTTATTTTCTTTGTGTGAAATAAAAATGTTGAAAAATGATTTGCAAATGGTTTGAAAAATGGTTGCAAAAATATTTTTGAAAAATCTATATAGACTGTTTGAAAAACCTTTGAAATGATTTTCAAATGTGTGTAAATGTTTGTAAAAACTATTTTGGACTGTAGCTTTAAACTTGCTTGAAAAAATCTTTTCAAATATGTTTGAGGAATATATACATCACACTAAATTTCTTTATTAAAATGTATATATAGTCTATAAAATTGACCACTTACCCCTTGTAAATTATTAAGAACACAACTCTCGTAAATATAAGATGCATTCCCGTGTAAATATTTGTACATAGTTTTTAGCCAAAACCTTTTATTTTCAAAAAATCCTAAAAACATTTGCAAAAGTAAAATCTTTTTGAAAAATACCAAAATTGCACATGCATCATCTTTTCAAAAATCCATAAAAAAGTTCAAAATCTTTGAAAATTGCATCACAAAAACATTTTCTACATTGTAAATAGCATTTGCATAGCATTAGCATTCTTTGGATTGAGTAAATTTTGAAGATTGAAGCTTGGTTGGACCTTAAATCTACCTAATAACATGAACCTTATAGGAGCTAGAATTAAAGAACTTCAGGTTTAGTTGACTTAATTCTTTTAGGATCACGAGACTTGGTTCAATAGATTCTTGACTGCCTAAGTAGAATATTTCATAGCACAGTCATGACTCTTATTGATAATGACCTAACTTGGACACCTGCACCTTTCACTTGGCTCAACTAAGTTGGAGTGGTAAGGGGAATGGATTTTCCGATTTGAGATGCACACGAGTGGAAACATTCATCCTCGTCTAGGGAGGGAAGTGCACCCCAACCCGTCCAATTGCCATGAGGTCTAAAGACAGAAGAGTGTGAGTTGCAATAATTCTTTAAAAGAGGGTTGTCTTCTGGATCAAGAGGAAAAACTCCTTATGTAAATGTTGTTGTATATAGTATTTAAAAAACTCCAAAGAAGTGGGCAGGCCTGATTGAAAATAAAATGCATGCCGGAGCATGTATATATGTTGTATAGTCAATAATCAAGCTTGAGTGTCAAAGTTATACCATATGAGCCTGCAGTTGGATGAATTGTGTAAATAAAATAATATTCATTATTTATTGCATTTATTGTGTATATATGTTGTATAGTCAGTAAGCAAGTTGTACAAAATAGCATTCATTATTTATTGCACTTATTATGTAAATAATATGGTTTTTAATGCCAAAATTATAGAATAAAGAGAAAAAAAGAAAAAGAATAAAATATCAAAGATATTTTATGATCCTCAACCTTTAGACCATGTCAAGAATTAAATTCGTCGACAAGGAATAAAGTAGAGGGAGATAAGGGCCAAAATACAATAAAAACCTCATTTATTTATTCATTCAATAATGCATTTTTGACGCCCATTTTATTCTTTATTATTTATACATCAAATAAAGAAACTTTAAACATAAAAGTTGTCAGATAATAATGTAAATAAAAATACAAAATTGAGTTTGTACAAAAATAATACACACTATACTTTTTATATACAAAATAAAAAGCCAAAATCCCAACTTCACAGACCCATATCTTTCAAATAAAAACTCAAAATATATCAAACTCTAATTGTATACAACTTTTAATAAGCTATTTAATAAAGTTGTTTTCATAATTTTTGGAGTTAAGGAGTAAACGTTAGGTTTTGGACCCTCATTGTACAATATACCTGAATAAAATATTCATTTTATCCATTCTTTATTATTTTTACAATTTATATTTTTATAATTTTGTAAAGATTATTTATAACACATGTACATATTAAAACCAAAATAAAATCACAAGGAAAACAAAAAATAAATCAAGTCTATATAAATATATAGGCAAAATACTTATAATAATACATGTACATAAACAAAACTGAAATATATTCTTTAATTCTTTTATTCATTAATATTTTTATACTCTTGTAAATATTATTTATACTCTATTAAAAATATAAAGACAAAATGAAACCCAATAAAATACATTAAAATAAACTAATGTATATAATACATAGATGAAATACTTATAAGTATACCTATATAATATGGGTGAAATGGGGTTGTCCCCTAGGGGGAGCTAACTTGGCTCCCCCACCCCATTTTTCTCATTTTTTTTGAAAATTTCTTTTGTAAAATTCATCATTATATCCCTATATTCATTAAAATTTCATGTGAAACAAAGACTCCTACGGCCTCCATCCAAAGAGTCGTTTTTTAACGATGACAAAATTGCTAAAATCGACCCCGTCTAGATAGAGGTCGTAAGAGTCTATGTTTTGCACTAAATTTTAATGACATAATATAGGGATATATTGATGAAAATCTATGAAAACAATTTTAAAAAAAATAAAAAAAGGTGAAATGGCGGGGGGGAGCCAAGTTAGCTCCCCCATGGGGGTATCCCCATTTTACCCATTTAATATATACCTTTATTTATTTAAGTATACAATAACATCACAAAAATATAATAAAAATATATTTGTGTACATAAAAATAAGTTATAAATATATAGAATAAGAGAATAAAATAATAAAATAAAATATACAAAATAAAAAAATAGTCAAAATATAGATGAATATACATATAAATACACCCCTAAAAATTAACTACTAATAAAAAACACCAAAAATAAATAAAAATTATGTTAAAATACTACACTAAATAATAAACATTTTCTATTTTATAATCAAAAAATAAATAAAATCAGCTACTATTTTAAATTAAACCTTCCTCTTTTGTCCTGTAGTGAGCTACATGGACCAATCCACTTCCAAGGAATGTTGACCCACGGTCAACTCCCTATTCTTTCTTCTGACTTTTGTCAGAACCTCGAGCGGCCCGCTTTCATGATTTTCTTCTCGTCGCTCCGCTGCTCCATTACCCTCGAGCCCTTCAACAATTATGATCCATGATCTTCCTAGATCCACACCTGCCTTGTACATTCTTTGTACATAATCTCGATCTCTGCCAATCTTTCCTTGAATAAGGGTGCTCGTCCTTGTTTATAAATAACTACCTCCTTCTCCTTCTTCAATTTTGGCCATCACCTTAACCCTATAACCCCTCAACTCTGGCCTAGCATGTATCCTTGTGACAGGAGGAGTCCCTTAGAGCTTGGTGGTAGTTGGAGGGTGAAGGAGGTGCACCCACGGCCACCTTGCCGACGACCCTACTCCCTAGCCTTTGACCATGTATAAGAGATGAACTTTATCATTTCCTAGATAACAATTACTTCCCACATTTTAATTCTGTAATTATTTTAGTAATTAGGTGAGTGATTTAGTGTATTAAGCCCAATTCACAGTTCGCCGGAGCTCTCGCCGGAGCAGAGCTCCGGTGAATGTTTCCGTCGTGATCCGCCAGTCTTCTACACGCCCTTCCACCTTCATTTCTTTCCCGAACCACTTCTCATCATCCCTGGTAGTTCCTTTCACCACAGATCCCTCGTGGATCTGGAGATCCAATCTTCATTCTCCTCCTATTGTCGGAGAGCCTTGCCCATCGTCCTCCCTTCGCCCATTCTCCCTTCTATCGAGATGATGCAGATTGTCCTCGTCCCTAGGTGTATCCTGTGTAGGTACGAAGAGCAAGGAATCATTGGGGAAGCGATATTGGTTGTCGTCGGAGATACCTGGGGCCACCAACTTCTTCGACCTCGCCGGAGATCTCTGGTAGCCCCCAGTCCTTTTTATGCCACCCAGTGGATAGGCAGCACAAGCAGGATTCTTTTTGTACCCTTGGATGCTCGAGGGAAGGTCAGAAGCTCGCACGCCAGTCGATCGAAGTTCGAAGTCAGGGGTGTTCTCCCCTATTCTTTGAAGCTTCGTCTCTGTCGTCTGATGGATCACGACGCCCAGATCAAGCCAGAGCCGTTGGATCAGCCTCGCTCTAGAACGTCTGATCTACGGGGTGATTTAATCCAGTCTCTTCATCGCCGAACCGATATCGTCGCAGGAGAAGGCAACGCGTGGATAAGTGAAGAAGCTCAGTCGTCCGACTCTGCGCGTATATGGGGTAAATTGCACTTTTTCCCCATATTTTTGTATATTTATTATTTAGTTCTACAAATAAATTGTAATGCTTAGAATAAATGGGAAATTTTGTAAAAAGACTCATGTGCATATTGCAATTGCATTTGGGTCCAGTCCAGCTCAGATCATGTGTCATCCCACGTGAGCTGAACAAATTGTAGGGACACCCCTGTGACTTTTTGCATTTACTTTTAGTCTAGTAAAATTAAATATACGTGTATATTTTTGGGAAAAATTACATCTGAGCCCATGTTGTTTATTTTAATTGCAATTATGCCCTTGCTAGTATATGAATTTTGGTGCTTGGATTTCATTTATTAAAAATAGCACCCTAGCTCCTAAAATTATGCCAAAATAGGGTTAGATGTATGGTAGCATATACTTTCATGCTATAAATTTATTTTGCATTTTGACTTTCTCACTATTTATTAAAAATCAAAAGGAGCTTATATTTTTGTACTGTTTAGCTTACAAATACCAAAAAATATAAAAACATTTTGAAAAATTCCAAAAAAATTATATTGTCTATTTTCCCTATTTTAATTTCAAACCAAAAATAACTAAAAATGGAAAAAGAAAAAGCCTAAAATGGAAAAATCTAAAATCATTTATAAAATCTAAAAAAATCCAAAAATATGTTTTTCTACTTTAGAATTTTCTTTATATAGATATTTATATATTAAAATTTGATTTGAGTAATTTTGGACCTTATTTGATATTTTCAAAATTGAAATCAATTTCAGGTATTTATTAAAACCTTGATTTGGGATATTTTTACTTTCAAAACCCATAAAAATTAGAAAAAATTCCAGAAAAATTAGCAATTACAAAAACATTAGAAAAATATATAAAACCCAAAAATAAGTTATTTTCTACATTTTGTCTATATTTAATATTATTTATAAGTACATTACTCTATATTGTATATATAGCCTTATATATTCCATATATATAAGAAAAAGAAATATAAAAATCTGAAAATATAAAAAGAAAATATAAAGTTATAAATTTAAAATAAAATACAAAACTATAAAACAAAAATAAATTAATATATATATATAATTAAAAATCCACAAAATAATAAAATTAGACAAGAGATGAAAGACAAAATTTTTATGCGCATTATTCTGCCCCCATCTACCACTCCCTGAGTTCGACCTCTACAGATGTTTACACCTATAAATTTTGTTGTAGAGTTATACTAAACTTTAACTCCGAATTTTTTATATTTATTGCTTTATTCGTATTGTGGGCTAATTGTTGATTAATTTGGGTTTTTGGTGGGTCGCCACAACGAATGTGTCTCCGCTTTGTGTGAGACATATTTAGAATTGTGTGAAGCCCTAATTATCGGGTTGTTGCCTCCACTGTTGTCCCTGACACTGGGGACAAGGACCGTGTTGTTACTGGTGGTGGTTAGAGTATTGGGGCTGTTGGGGTTGGTTGCCATGCCCTGCTTGTGCTGGAGGCTGCTGCTGGGATGAAGTGCCTCCAGTAGACCATCAAAAGCCAGAGTGGTCACGACGGATCCTGGGTTACGGTTGGTATTGGGAGTACCAGATCTCGTTGACTTCCATCAACGACTCTTGCTGCTCATGGGTGGCAGGGGAAGGGATGCCAAGGGTTGATCCGGAAGATATACCACCATCTGAGTGTCTGAAGTGGGTGGTGGTAGCTGGCACTAATGGAGCTGCTGGTTGGGTTCTGTCTGAAATTGGTGAACCTGATGGTATGAAGCGGACGACTGTGAAGTGCTTCTCTTGTATCAGTCTGTAACCTGGAATGGGGCTGAGAAGCCTTCTATGCCTCTTAGAGGCACACAATCTGAGTCTTTAGGTTACTCAATGTTTGGTCCAGCTCGTCAATTTTATTGAGCTTATCTAGGCCCTGGCACTGCTTCTTCTCTATGATTTCTATCCATTCCTGCTTCTGGCTAATGATACCCATATCGATAGCCGAAGACTCTACTAGTGCTGCTGACGATGAAGATGTAGAAGGGACCGACCTCAATGTGTGCAATCCTCTGATAAGAAACTGCATGTGGGAGAGGCTTCCCTTGAGCGTAGACACGGGTATGGGACATCACAGTGTAGTTTTTTGCCATCTCTTTATAGATGGCCCATACCTGGTCTTCGTCCTTGGTGCTCAGGTGTCAGTCCACAAAAGAACTCTGGGAGAGGTTAGGCTTGATGATCTCATGGTGGGGCACTTGTCGATGAGCTTTAAAACGATCCCAGGCTTCATGGAATTGTTCATTTGGGATCATGGTGAAATTTCTTATCATAGCTCTTGATGCACTCGTCCGGTCGAGTGGATAGTACTTGTTCAAGTACTCGGTCCCGGAGCTGCTCCCAAGTAGTGATCACCTTCCCTAGGTGCTTCAGCCAGTAGGCTGCTCTGTCAACCAAGGAGAATGTAAAGGCGGGTAAGCTTGATAGTGTCCTCGTCCACCAATCTATCATGGATGGTGCTGCAGATCATCTCAAACTCCTGCAGATGGAGATGGGGCTCCTCGGTGGTCAGCCCATGAAACTTGGGCAATAGCTGGATGGTGTAGGGGCGAAGCTCGAAGTCATCTAGAATCTCGGGCAGCTGGATTCATCTATGGGTAAGAGTTGCATCTGGATTGTGCCAATTGCATCATATTGCGTGGTGGTCTGGTTGGATCTTGTGTTTTGTCATGGCGTCCTCCTTCAGCTCTTGGTATTTCTCCACCGGCTGGTCGTTCTAGTTCATCTCGTCCAGCTCACATCTGTGCAATTTCCCTCCTCACTTCAGCCATGAATGCTCCTTGGTCCCTGATCTGTCTCTGCATGGTCTCCAAGAATGCTAACAGCGTATTGTTGATGGCAGCTTGATCCAATACGAACGAGGAATCTTGTGGCTGCTCATCAGTCCTTCCCTCATTGTTGGCCATGTCTCCAGTCTCTACAAAGGCAAAAGACCCTAGTTCAAGTGCTATCAAGTGAAAGTATTACTGTACTGGCCTCTCAGGTTGTACCTCAGGAGTGGAAGAAAGGTGGTCGAGGGGGAACAGGATGGATGTGAATTCAGGTTTAGAAGAGCGGGTCTGAGCTCTCTGAAGCCGTCCTAGATGGGCGGGGTAGGAGTAGTGGAGAGCGGTGTTAACCTAGGCAGCCTAAGGGACATCCTACCCATCATTATGATCTGGGGATTTATGAAAAGTAGATCTGGGATGCAAGCAAGATGAGAAATCAAACCCTCAATTCACCGATGCAATACAATGATGACCGTGAAAGTTCAGTTATTTATCTTGTCAGATTTTATCTTTAGTGACAATCCATGCTATCAGAGCAGGTTAAGCAAGCTGTTAGGAACATGATTCTCCCTAAAGACTATCTCGGATTTCTATGACTAGTTGCGCCCACTTCCCAACCAGTAGAGGTGTAAGTACAAACCGCTCCTGGCTACCCGTTGCTTGAGGACCGTGCTTTCACGGTGTCCTCTAAACCACCTACTCTACTAAGGGAATACGGATCGTTTACTGGCTACCTATAGACCCTCACTGGAGAAATGGCTAATCGTTTTTTAGAACTAGTAATATAAAGAGAGTCCCAGGTGTGGTTCTATCCTAGTTTGTGGTTCACTCAACTCTCTGCAGATAAATCAGACAAGGAGAGGGTTACTCTCCACAAAATAAGAATTTGAATGAAGCTTAGTTTTAGGTCAAGTTTTTTTTAGCAATCCCAGATTTTATTTGCTTATCTCCTATATATGTATTTTTCTGAATAATGCAACAACTAACGAATTTTCCTAATTTCCTTTTTATTAAGTCCAAGAAAACAGGGGGAGGAAGACGGAAAAGTCGATGCGCGATCAAACACAATGATGCATGCAAAGATAGAAATGCGTACCTAGCTCCAACACTCTACATGCAGGGTGATCCGCACATAAATTTAAAGACAGAAATAAAACTAATCTATATGATGCACGAGGAAATCGTCCCTAAGATGAGAAACTTCTATTAGCGGGAAGAGCTGGTTAGTTAATTAATCAGAAATGAGTCTTGAGTTCGGTCTTAGAGGCCGATCGGTGCCCACCACAGTGGGTCCATGCAAGCGTTGTATACGGTCTCTCTTGACGCATGGTCTCTTGACAAAGTCCTAATATGATCTATTGGAGCAGATAGTCTATTAGGGTGTTTGGACCTTAGCTAAATACTGAGCTCAAGCAATAAAAGTCCTAAATCTAGGGGCCAAAATCCTCGTGAATCAAATAGAAAATAAAAGTCGAAAAACAACGAAAACTCGGCGAGGTCACCCGAGTGCACCAGCACTCGATGAAACAGACCCAAAACAGTTCAAGTGTCCAGAGAATGTCCAAATGTTCTATATTATTACAAGAATTTTTCTCAGATATAACTCTATATGAAATAACTGCTCCTGCTATCTTCTGCTCCTCCTCCTGTACTGGTCCCTCTAAAGTGGACCGAGTCGTACTCTGGCAGTCCCTCGCACAAAAAGTCAAGCAGAATAATGTCAGAAAACAGTTATACTAAATAGAGACAAAATTAGGCAAAAATTGAAATCAAACTACTAAGTCATGCTCCCCGACAACGGTGCCATTCTGATGACATGATTTCACGATCGACTAAGGTGGAATAAATAAATCAATTGTTGTCGTCCTCAATCAATCAAACCGACTAACCAGGAAATTAAACCACTAAGATAAAAATAATCAAAGGTAAGCGGTTTCGCTACTTTTATTTACCGAGTATAGCAACCAGGGTCGAACACAAGGAGCACAATTAAAAGCTAAGTAGTGTGATTTAAGGACTGAAAAGCCTTTTTAGCGGTTTTTAATTTCTCAAAATTTTAATTTTCAAAATAAAAACAGGGAGTACAAGGAATAAAGAGACTCACACACTCTTTTGTATTTTTCTAACAGGTAAAAAACACTTAAAATTGCAATAAAAATATTTTTAAATTTTATATGTTTTATATCGTATTTGATAATTTTATACAATTTTTTAAATATTTCTGTATTTTTTTAAAAATCAAGCAGTGACAAAAAGAACAAATTGTACACAACCAGGGGTAATTTGCAAGTTAAAAATAATTAAAATGCCCAAGCGTGGGAGTGATTTTTATGATAAGATAGAGTTAATTATCTACAATCAGAGACTGAAAACACTATTTTGTAATTTTCTACAATTTTATGTAGTTTTTATAAGTTTTAGAGTGTTTTGCAATTTTTATGATTTTTATAAGGTATTTCCAAATAAAATTACTACTAGAGCTAAAAACACTAAAAGACAACTACAGTAATTTTTATGGAATTTTAGGTGATTTTTTATATTTTTCTAAGAAAAACACGATACTTTTTAGGGGGTTTTGAATTTTTAATAATATAAAATGCACGGAAATCAACACCCAAAAATCACCACAAAGAATACATGCTAGCAAGCGCTATAGGTAATTTTTAGATAATTTTTACAATCGATTTAATATTTATTGTACTAAATAAAAGACAAATAACTAAAAACATTTTGTAGGGACCTTTATGTAATTAGATTAAGTTCTAGGGCCTAGTAAATAACTAGTTCAGAAAGTACATGGGCCATTATGAAATTAGTCCACCGAATACATGCGCAACATGTGATCCATGCAGTCAGGGGTATAAATGCAAATATTAAAACATAGCATACATTTCATAACAGTAAAGAAGTTCGGGGTAGTACTGCAAATAACCCAAAATACTCGTGCGTGTGCACGTGACTCAGACTCGATTGGACTAAAGTGCAAAGAAAGAAACTACAGGGGCCCGACTACAAATGTTCTTAACTAAACATTTTATTATGGGACTAAATCACATAACATAAGCCACATGGTAGAAAATGATGTTACCCATGCAGGCATGGTTCACACGTGGCCCTGAGAAGATCTAACGGACCAAGGCTCTGGTTGGCATACGGTCATGATGATCGTTGGGACGTGGATCTGATGGCTCTGATCGCAGGTGAGCGTGCATGTCAGATCCGCCTCAAAAGTTGATCCGACGCTCTAAAAAAGGGGATGGTCGTGTGGCTCCGATGGAATCTGGTGAGCATATCTGGATCTGACGAGCAAGAAGGATGCTGGAAGAACATGTGTCTGGGGAGCTTTGATCGACGAAAAAGTGGAGATCTGCTGGTCTAATCGATGCTCCAAAAGGCTCAGCAACCTTCGGGGAAGTGCTCCACGTTGGATGGTCAGCTCGGATGAGAAGGAGGTTGTCGGATGATCGGAGCGTTGGAACTCAACTTGGAGCTGCTCCGCCTGAGCAGCTTGTGCACAAACTCTGTCCCCTCGCGTTCTTTAACACCTGCAAAGGAAACTAGGATTTGGTGGCGTAGCTCTGTTCCAGTTATTGCTTGGAAAACATCAAGAGCGAGGGGGAATGGGGACTTGATCTACGGCGTATATGGAGTAAGGTGATCATACCTTAATCTCGCTCTGATGAGAGAGCCTAGGGGGGTAAGGTCGTGAAGGAAGGGATGGAGATGATGTGGGGTATCGATCGGTACGTGGAGGTGTTCGAGAAGGAGCTTCGACCAGCTGGTCGGAGTAGGTGAACTATGGCGGAGATGATGGACGGAATAGGAAGTGAAAATGGAAATGTAAGTGAAATGGAGGGTACCTGGAGCTTCTGAAGAGCTCAGGAACTTCAGGCGAGGCAAATGGAGGTATTATGGCCTCAACCAAGCTGCGGCGGACTTGGGAGGCTTGTCACCTCTCCTAGTCATACAACATCCCAATTACAAGACCTTGTCTCCCTAGTCTCTGAACAACGTCATCACTATTTGCGGGTATGCTGGAGGTTCTTCTCCCATGAGAACCCATCACCTCCCCACTTATCGTCATGAGCTCATCAATTCCCCGCATGACCCTTGAGGATTCATATCCTTGGAAGAGTTCTTCCAGTGCCAAACCCCTTGACTCGTGCACGTGGTCTTTTGATGATCATGTATACCACCTGTAACGGACCATATTACTCTGACATTCGTTTGCCATGTGCACATCCTTCCTATAATGTAAGCACCATACTATGCCTGAAGATTGTATAAGCTCATGATGCTGTCGGAAATCGCCTTCCAGACTATAGTCACGGGCTGATGGCATCCCCCTCGCCAGAGAGAACATCTGTGCCATCGGCATCCCCATGACAACATCCTTGCCCTTGTCCACCCTCTTCTTCTTGTACTCTTCTTGGTGCTTCTCCTGCTCCTCAAGATGACAGTCTCTTTCTTTGTCGTCATCTCCTTTACAATCATGTCTCCTTTTTCCAACTCCCACCACCCTCCTGCTCTCTCTCTCTTGTTCTTCGATGCTCTATCTTTCGAGAGATGGGTTTTTTTGAAGTGGAGGAAAAATTGATGCAAGTGTTGATTACGGATTTGATAAATAAAGGTTTGTGTCGGCATTTTCTTTTAACTTGAGCCTATTTTTATTTGGATTAAATAAATTGAGATTAGTTTGACATATAAAAATATAAGATGGATAATATAAATAGCTGAGTTGAGAGTAGTTTTTGGTGTCATTTACGGTTTTATGGGAAATTGTATTATGAGTTGTTGAATTTGGAGTTCACCTCAACTTTTGTTAACCTCTTCTCATTTTTCTATTGATATACTCCTCACCCACGTCTTCTCTCAACTTACGAGGCTTATAGATGGCTCTGCTCTTCTCTCATCTTACTTAGGACCAACATATCCAAAAATCCCAGATGCCAGTTCGAATTTCATATTGGGTCAATTGATAAATGCCAATTGGCAGAAAGCCTCACTAGAAGACAGCCTTTTACTCGTTCTGGTAACAAGGTAATCATGATGAGCCTGCAATATGAAAGTTAGGAATGTGGAATGCCTTTGTATTATGTACTCATTTAATTGCCATATCATGTCTTATCTGGAAGTGATTATCACATAATTACTTTCATACTTTTAAAATCTACGAATTATCATGTGTTCATGCTCAACTCAACTATTAGTCAAATATTTGCAGTTGAGCCAAATATATGGGTTCATACCTGGAATTTGATATTAATATTAAGGCGTAAACCAAGCCTTTTCCCATGTTTGGTAACCGCAACTACATGGATTATTTGCCTTAATGTAGACTAACTATGCTTTGATCCCAAATGGTGAACAAATCATTCTTATTGTTTCTTCTAGCACTTTGATCTTCCTCAAGCTTTCTCGCAAATTAATAAAGATTTCCCATATAAAAAGAGATGAATGTAGTGTTGTATTAAAAATTGTATTTAGGTTTTAATTGGAAAATCTATGTAATTACAATTGGAATTAATTTGGTTTCAATTGGGGAAACCAAATGGTTTGGAGGGAAAGTTGGGAATTCCCAAATTTGAAACATGGATGAGTTTGGGTTGATGTTTAGTACCATACCTTCGAGATCTACACTTTTGGTGGACTTATATATGAATCCACACCCCAAGCTCTTGTAGCAATATTAGAGGAGAAATGGAGGACCACACACGCGCGCGCGCTCCGCTCCATCACCGTCTCCGACACCGTCTTCGGCACCAGCTCCGGCACCCAGCTCGGGCACCAGCTCGGGCTCGGGAGGCTGCGGTTTTGGAATATGAAGGTCTTATCTATTGTTTGCCGCAATTGATTTATTGTTTACCCTTTTCTGGATCTCTGATGAAACCCAATTTCATCATCTTTATTTTCCATAATTAACCCCCTTGCTTAAAATTATGTCAATAAAATTCTGTTAAAGTCTTGTATTTATCAGAGTCCTTAATAAATTAACAACCACAAAAAAATGGCAAAACAAAAATCTGTGGTATTTTTAACGTTAAAAATATCCTCAAAAATATTTCAAGTCTACAGATGATCTCTTCTCCAGTTTTGGTCAACATGAAATTGTAGATCTCATCGAGATCTACAACTTTCATGTTTTGAGTTTTCTCAAATTCGGCCATCTTGACCTTCATATTTTATTTTCTTTTCTTAATAATCTGATTGGGCCACGTGGCCCGTTCTGGGTGAGCCACGTGGCCTGCCATCCTTGTCTTATCCGCCCGCGATCTGGGCCGTCAGATCTCCTCCTGAGATCCAACGGCCCCAAGCTCTCCACGTGCGCCCTTACTTCTCTACCATCAGATCATATTCCGCCTCTCATCTGCACCGCACATTCGCACCTTAATCTCCTCGCGCCACGTGGTGGTGTAGACCGCTCGATCGCACCCCCAGCTGTTCCATCCTAACCGCTCAAGCCGCATCAAGTCTCGACCCTTCGATCTGCAGCCACTTATCATCTTGCCCGTCCGGCTCGGGCTCGGGAGGCTGCGGTTTTGGAATATGAAGGTCTTATCTATTGTTTGCCGCAATTGATTTATTGTTTACCCTTTTCTGGATCTCTGATGAAACCCAATTTCATCATCTTTATTTTCCATAATTAACCCCCTTGCTTAAAATTATGTCAATAAAATTCTGTTAAAGTCTTGTACTTATCAGAGTCCTTAATAAATTAAAAACCACAAAAAATGGCAAAACAAAAATCTGTGGTATTTTTAACGTTAAAAATATCCTTAAAAATATTTCAAGTCTACAGATGATCTCTTCTCCAGTTTTGGTCAACATGAAATTGTAGATCTCATCGAGATCTACAACTTTCATGTTTTGAGTTTTCTCAAATTCGGCCATCTTGACCTTCGTATTTCATTTTCTTTTCCTAATAATCTGATTGGGCCACGTGGCCCGTTCTGGGTGAGCCACGTGGCCTGCCATACTTGTCTTATCCGCCCGCGATCTGGGCCGTCAGATCTCCTCTTGAGATCCAACGGCCCCAAGCTCTCCACGTGCGCCCTTACTTCTCTACCATCAGATCATATTCCGCCTCTCATCTACACCGCACATTCGCACCTTAATCTCCTCGCGCCACGTGGTGGTTTGTAGACCGCTCGATCGCACCCCCAGCTGTTCCGTCCTAACCGCTCAAGCCGCATCAAGTCTCGACCCTTCGATCTGCAGCCACTTATCATCTTGCCCGTCCGTTAGCGCCGCTCCCTTAGCCTGCCACGTGGCAGCTTCAAAACCCTTCGATCGCCTCACCCGAGATCTAATATAGGCCGCTGGTGCGCGCCTTCATCCCCACCGTTGGATCTCCAGATCCAACGGCCCCCGCGTCGTCCCCTACCTCCGGACTCCTCTCTCTCACACGATTTCCATCTCGCGAAGACCTTTCGCCCTTCCCATTATCTCTACCTCCTCCGACCACCTCTCCTCTCGCTAACCACCTCACCACGTTCCTTCATCTTCCTTCTTACTCGCGCATCATCCCACAAACTCTGTTGTCATCCCAATCGCCCCACATCTGCCACTAAACCCACGACTCCACGCACCACTACCGCCGATTCTCCATCTTCAAATACACGCCCTCCTCCGTCCATCAACCAAGGGGCTGAGGCCCAGCCCTCCAGCTCATCCCTGTAACAGGGGGAGGAGCTTGGATCGAGCGACAACGACCTTCTTCCCCGATGAGACCCGCCGACCTCCAAGCGGCATTGCGGTGGCTCAAAGCCCTGCCCGAGCTCGCTAGCACGGCCGGCCAGTATGTGCGACGACCCGGGCCTCTTCTCCGATGCCCAGCCTAGGCCACTACCTCCATCTCCGGCCAGGTAAGCTCTTTGATCTTCTCAGATTTTTCTTCTTATTTTGCGTAATTTTCTAGATCCCTACAAACACCCTCGACCTCCATTAAGCATCCCACGAGCTCCATTCACCATCAATCACCCTCGTCGACCCTTCCGATCACTCTCCTCCTCCATCACGACCTCCCTCATCCCAGGCATTCTCCTCCGCCGGAGGCGGAGGAGAACACACTAGGGGCTCCATTTCTCCGCCCTTCTAAGCCCTTCGTTCACCTCGCATCGCACGCACACACGCCGCTAACCCCTTTTATAGGTTAACATTCGTCATTGGCCGGACCTCGGGCGGAGCTAGGTTCTATAGCTCCGCCTCCGGCGATCAGGCATCGACAACGTAGTCCGGACACTCCGGCAGCTCCTCCGACCTTGGACCTTCATCGCCAGAGCATCAGCGTTCTTCCCCGAGCTTCACCGAGCATGGCGAGGTGTGGCGGAGCTCCAGGCCTTACGTCGGAGCTCGAATAGCGCCGCCAACCATCGAGGAGGAAGTAGGAGCAGCTACCGTTGGATCTCTCCCCACGACGGAGATCCAACGGCCCTGGAGAAGCCACGTCGACCATTCCGGAGCGCGGAGGCTCGGTGGAACCGAGCCTCGCCCAAGGCGCCCTCGAGCCACCACGTGGCCCGAGCCACCTGCTACGGCCACCCGAAGCAGCGCCGAACCTCGCCCCCACCCGAGCCTGAGCTCACGTGCCTCACGCACGTGAGTTCTGGGCTTTTTACATCGGTGCCCTTGCAAGTCCCTCATATTGCATCCAGGTCCTGATACCACGTGCCAGTCCCCGAGACCACGTCGAGCCTCATCGCCACCAAGCCTGGAGGCTCGTGTACTCCGAGCCAGCCCGAAGCTATCCCGAGCCTCTGTCGAGCCCGAGCCGCCCTCCGAACCTAGAGTAGCGCGTGCCTGGCACGTGCTTTTTGGGTAATTTACGCAGAAGCCCCGACAACTTCTCCAAATAGCAAACAGGTCCAGATCACGTGCAGGCCCTCGCGGGTTTTAATATTTGCAAAAATACCCCTATACGTGAGGGTAATTTACAGGAAGGTCCCTCTTCTTATTTTTATTACATTTTAGTCCCTCCCAGGGACCAGTTTGCAATTTTATTTCATGTTTTCTTTCAGTTATGCTCCTGTCTTCTTTATTGTATATCTTGAGCTACATATATCCGATCGAGTTGATTTCAGTTTCATTTTAACGCTAGTTTGATGAACTTTCTAATGGCATGATCATTTTCTATGATGGACACACTCATTTTGATGTTTTATTTTGATAGCTAAGTGTCACTTGTTACTTAATATGTGCCTTGTTCATATTGCGTTTGTCACCTCGTTTAAATCTAAAATTAACTTGTGATTTAGTTGGCTCATTATTCTGTTCTAGGGCATAGTTTCATTGCATCTCATGGCATTTATCTGCATAATAAAAATAAAATAAAAAAAATTGCATGTTTATTTTTTAATGCATTGTTGTGTCTCCTTGTCCTTCATGCATGATTTGACCTATATTGTTTCTCATTCAACACTTAGTTAAATAGATAAAAAAATCCGGATAATGGCAGAGAAGCGCGTGTCCCTGAGTTCGACCTTGGTTTCTTGCCATGTAAAATAAAAATAAATACGACCATCTCATTTTGATATGTATATATCTAAATGAGATGGTCTTTGACGAGCCTAATCGGCCCGACTGCGATGACGATTCCAAGTGCTAATCCAGCACTGTTAAAGGACCGATTTTGCGTCTCGTCAAATGGCACTGTTGCCGGGGATACAGCTCATTTCTTATATTTTTTTGGATTTTTGTTTATTTAAGTGTTCATTTTATAGGTCAAATTGTTCACATATTTTGCATTATCAAATTTTTCTTTTTTATTTGATCTCTAATCCGTGTTTCTGTGGCAGGGCCCTTGATCAATCAAGGAGGCGAGGAGCTGGTGTCTCCCGCTGAGAATAATCGCATGAGCATGCTTGGAGCATATAGGAAAGAAAGAAAAAAAATGTGTCGCATTTTTATTTCCATTCCATACATGTAATAATTCGTCTTTTACAGCGGTCTTCGATCGAAGGCTCGCGATCGAACGATCGTGGTTGTGTGGGGATCGTCCCCACTTGAGTGTCGACCTAGGACCAGGCACGTGGCTCTTCGAGCTTTGTTAATTTTTGTATTTTTATGTGCTTGCTCGTAGGTAGGACACACCTTAATTCAAGACGCACGTAGCATCGCTTCACTTAGTCAAATTAAAAGAAAATTTTCCCCGCTAATAGAAGCATGTTAGGTGCGGCTTTCTGATGACTTGCATACATGAGTTTTTGTTTTCAAAACAACTCAAGTTTTCATGTATTTCTCGTCAAATCACTGCATGTTTTCTTGCTTAGCCTAGATCACGGTTTTCATTGAATGCACGGCTTTTTCTCGATTCCTCCCTCCTAGCTTGATCACCTAGGTTAATGGAAAAAGGGAATGAACGGTAGACGATGATATCTTGATTTATGTGCTAACCTTAATTCAGTGACAACCTTAAGAATAATTGGGACTGTTAATTGCAAGTCAACCAACAATGGAGTAAAACTTCGGTTTTGGGAGAGCAACACCCTCATTTACGCTTGATTTTGACTTAACATTTTTTCTCTGCGTAAAATCAAATGTTTTATCACCAATAAAACCGACAAGATAATAAACCAACCGCAGTTGGTTTCATGTGTGAGTTGGTGAATTTAAGGGTCTTGCTTGCTTGATTGAGCCCTTTTGCTTCGATACACTCCCCAAAACCTTAGTGAATCCATCCATCTCCGTAGATTCATCCGCTCATCTGTACATCCATCCATCTTCTTCGTTCCCCTTGGGTCCCTCCAAGCATCAATTCCCATCTTTATACTTAGGCTAATCTCAGCCTAAGTATAGGGGGGACCCGAGTCCCCGTGATTTTTCTACACTCTTCTTTCCTTGCCTGTATACTTAGGTTATTTCTAACCTAAGTATAGGGGGAGCCCCTCTTAGCTCCCGTATATTTCTATATATTTAAATGGACCTATGTACTTGTAACATCTAGTGCTATGATGACATAGCAAAGTTTAAGTATAGGGGGTATACCGTATATACCGTATACTTACTTTAGCTATAATCTGAAAATTTTGATAAATTTAAAACTTTTTGGCTAAAGTAAATTCTTTGGACTAAGAGAACTCAAATGTTTTTCGTGGCTTTTCGATATTATGTTACGCTATTTTAATAAAAATATTTTCGAAAAGGTTTTTTCCTTGTTTTGAAAAATTCTTTTGAAAATGTTTTAAAAAACTTTTTATTTGTGTGACATGGTTTTGAAAAATCTCCATCTCTTTTCAAGGAAAGTTGAGTCTAACTTGTGTTTTCACCTTCAAATTAAATTCCATAAAAATAAGAAAAACCCCAAAATCCTTTAGGAGCCGTTAGTGACTACTAAGCTCAATTAAGTAAGCCGCATTCAGTGAGGGTTCGCCTTTAGTAGATTGGATGGTTTAGAGGACATCGCGTAAGGTCCCGTCCTCAAGCAATAGGCTTCAGCATGTACTTACATCCATACTGGCTGAATTGCAGATGCTCAATTGAGTTTAGGCAGTTCTAATATCTCTTGAAGTTTCAAAAAAAAGTTTTGAATGAAGGAGTTGGATTAATCCTCTACACTTACGCTTCCACCCAAGATCTGAAATGATCAAGGAGACTTAGTTTTATGAGGTCTTTAAGATTTTAGGTTAATCAGCCTTAGCCATCAGGGTCATAGACTTAATCATCCACATTCCCCTAGGTTTCTAGATTTGCATGCTATATTCCATGCTTAGTCTCAGACATAAAGAATATGATCAGCACATCACATACACGACTGCGGTTTTAATGAGATGAGTTGATTTTTCATCTGAGGGATTAGGAAGAGGAAGTCGAGTTTGGATTTGATTTAATGATGCTCGAGGATGGGATAAAATCTTTGGAGGCTTCATGAAACCTGAGTGTCAGCAGTATTAGCCAGTATGAGAACTTGATTCTTATACTAATCTCTTGATATTGACCTAAGTGCCAGGGTATGAAATAAATAAAAAATTGTTGATCAGTGTGCGCCAACTCTTGGTAAAAGCAGTGGAGATAGCCAAAAATTATACAAGTCAATGAAGTTTCAAAGAAAAAGCTCTCATTCCACAAAGTCAAATATCAAAGAGCTTCCATCAAAGGCGAGCGCTCCAAACTTTTCAAAGTGTCCACTTGGACCACCGCTATTCGGACCAGGAGTCGGGCTTGCACCAAAAAAGGGCTCTGCATCGTAAATGCTACAAGTCTGGGTGTAGAAGGTACGATAGGTACTCAAAAGAGACACACCCCGGTGTACTCCCAGGAAAACAAGTGCAGACAGCTCCAACTTCTCTTGACGGACGCACTGATCAACACCAAAAAATGTGTTGCATAAAAGGCACTAGAGAGAATCCTTGTTCCAATGAGAGGGAGAGAAGAAATGACACAAACCCATACCCTCCATTACTGGCCTGCCATCTACATTTTCTAAGTCCGACAACTAAAGAGACGGTGGAATGGATGCAAGATTTGATTTATTCCCTAGTGTTGAGGATTGGGTCCTTAGGAGATTTTCTCGGACCAAGACTTTGGGTGACGATTTGACTCTACTCTCAGAATCGCAGTCAACACTAAAATGTCATATCCTTTAGATTATATGTACATCATAGAGAGTCTGGAGAAGTAGAGGAATTGGATGCCTCTTGATTAAGGCTGGGTTGAACTCTACGATTTTGGACCTCTAAACTCGAGTCGACTTGATCAGATTGGATCATGTACTGACATGTACAAGGGGGTTAATCGAGCTTATTCATTCTTTGGTGCTCGAGGACGAGCATAGTGCTCGAGGACGAGCATCGCTTAAGTATAGGGGGGTGATGAAACCCAATTTCATCATCTTTATTTTCCATAATAAACCCCCTTGCTTAAAGTTATGTCAATAAAATCTTGTTAAAGTCTTGTATTTATCAGAGTCCTTAATAAATAAAAAACTACAAAAAATGGCAAAACAAAAATCTATGGTATTTTTAACCTTAAAAATAGCCTTAAAAATATTTCGAGTCTACAGATGATCTCTTCTCCAGTTTTGGTCAACATGAAACTTGTAGATCTCATCGAGATCTACAACTTTCATGTTTGAGTTTTCTCAAATTCGGCCATCTTGACCTTCATATTTCATTTTCTTTTCCTAATAATCAGATTGGGCCATGTGGCCCATTCTGGGTGATCCACGTGGCCCGCCATCCTTGTCTTATCCGCCCACGATCTGGGCCGTCAGATATCCTCCTGAGATCCAACGGCCCCAAGCTCTCCACGTGTGCCCTTACTTCTCTACCATCAGATCATATTCCACCTCTCATCTGCACCGCATATTCGCACCTTAATCTCCTCGCGCCACGTGGCGGTATGTAGACCGCTCGATCGTGCCCCCAGCTGTTGCATCCTAACCGCTCAAGCTGCATCAAGTCTCGGCCCTTCGATCTGCAGCCACTTATCATCTTGCCCGTCCGTTAGCGCCGCTCCCTTAGCCTGCCACGTGGCAGCTTCAAAACCCTTCGATCGCCTCACCCGAGATCTAATCTAGGCCGCCGGTGCGCGCCTTCATCCCCACCGTTGGATCTCCAGATCCAACGGCCCCCGCATCGTCCCCTACCTCCGGACTCCTCTTTCTCACACGATTTCCATCTCACGAAGACATGTCGCCCTTCCCATTATCTCCACCTCCTCCGACCACCTCTCCTCTCGCTAACCACCTCACCACGTTCCTTCATCTTCCTTCTTACTCGCGCATCATCCCACAAACTC
Organism: Ottelia alismoides; assembly: GCA_037367405.1. NCBI lineage: Eukaryota > Viridiplantae > Streptophyta > Magnoliopsida > Alismatales > Hydrocharitaceae > Ottelia > Ottelia alismoides. The sequence goes on along the minus strand of JAZKJV010007541.1, from coordinate 24,767 downwards.
TGTTGTCATCCCAATCGCCCCACATCTTCCACTAAACCCACGACTCCACGCACCACTACCGCCGATTCTCCATCTTCAAATACACGCCCCCTCCGTCCATTTCCGATGTCCATCAACCAAGGGGCTGAGGCCCAGCCCTCCAGCTCCTCCCTGTGACAGGGGGAGGAGCTTGGATCGAGCGACGATGACCTTCTTCCCCGATGAGATCCACCGACCTCCAGGCGGCGTTGCGGTGGCTCAAAACCCTGCCCGAGCTCGCTGGCACGGCCGGCCAGTATGTGCGATGACCCGGGCCTCTTCTCCGAGGCCCAGCTCAGGCCACTACCTCCATCTCCAGCCAGGTAAGCTCTCTGATCTTCTCTGATTTTTCTTCTTATTTTGTGTAATTTTCTAGCTCCCTACAAACACCCTCGACCTCCATAAAGCATCCCACGAGCTCCACCCACCATCAATTACCCTCACCGACCCTTCCGATCACCTCCCTCCTCTGCCACGACCTCCCTCATCCCAAGCATTCCTCTCTGCCGGAGGCGGAGGAGAACACACTAAGGGCTCCATTTCTCCGCCCCTCTAAGCCCTTCGTTCACCTCGCATTGCACGCACACACGCCGCTAACCCCTTTTGTAGGTTAACATTCATCATTGGCCAGACCTCGGGCGAAGCTAGGTTCTATAGCTCCGCCTCCGACGATCAGGCATCGACAACATAGTCCAGACACTCCGGCAGCTCCTCCGACCTCGGACCTTCATCGCCAGAGCATCAGCGTTCTTCCCCGAGCTTCACCGAGCACGGCGAGGTGCGGTGGAGCTCCAGGCCTTACGCCGGAGCTCCAATAGCGCCGCCAACCATCGAGGAGGAAGGAGGAGCAGCTACCGTTGGATCTCGCCACACGGCGGAGATCCAACGGCCCTAGAGCAGCCACGTCGACCATTCCAGAGCGCGGAGGCTCGGTGGAACCGAGCCTCGCCCGAGGCGCCCTCGAGCCACCACGTGGCCCGAGCCACCTGCTACGGCCACCCGAAGCAGCGTCGAACCTCGCCCCCACCCGAGCCTGAGCTCTCGTGCCTCAAGCACGTGAGTTCTAGGCTTTTTGCATCGGTGCCCTTGCAAGTCTCGCATATTGCATCCAGGTCCTGATACCACGTGGCAGTCCCCGAGACCACGCCGAGCCTCATCGCCACCAAGCCTGGAGGCTCGTGTACCCCGAGCCAGCCCGAAGCTATCCCGAGCCTCTGCCGAGCCCGAGCCTCCCTCCGAACCTAGAGTAGCACGTGCCTAGCACGTGCTTTCTGGGTAATTTACGCAGAAGCCCCGATAACTTCTCCAAATAGAAAACAGGTCCAGATCACGTGCAGGCCATGCGCACAGTGGGAATTTTGCACTTTGGCCCTCGCGGGTTTTAATATTTGCAAAAATACCCCTATGCGTGAGGGTAATTTACAGGGAAGCCCCTCTTCTTATTTTTATTACATTTTAGTCCCTCCCAGGGACCAGTTTGCAATTTTTCTTCATGTTTCTTTAAGTTATGCTCCTGTCTTCTTTATTGTATATCTTGAGCTACATATATCCGATCGAGTTGATTTCAGTTTCATTTTAACGCTGGTTTGATGAATTTTCTAATCGCATGATCATTTTCTATGATGGACACACTCATTTTGATGTATTATTTTGATAGCTAAGTGTCACTTGTTACTTAATCTGTTCCTTGTTCATATTGCGTTTGTCACCTCGTTTAAATCTAAAATTAACTTGTGATTTAGTTGGCTCATTATTCTGTTCTAGGGCATAGTTTCATTGCATCTCATGGCATTTATCTGCATAATAAAAATAAAATAAAAAATTTGCATGTTTATTTTTTAATGCATAGTTGTGTCTCCTTGTCCTTCATGCATGATTTGACCTATATTGTTTCTCATTCAACACTTAGTTAAATAGATAAAAATCCGGATAATGTGAGAGAAGCTCGTGTCCCTGAGTTCGGCCTTGGTTTCTTGCCAAGTAAAATTAAAATAAATACAACCATCTCATTTTGATATGTATATATCTAAATGAGATAGTCTTTGACGAGCCCAATCGACCCGACTGCGATGACGATTCCAAGTGCTAATCCAGCACTGTTAAAGGGTCGCTTTTGCATCTCGTCAATCTCTCCCGGTTGTTGCTTTCCGTATAATTAATCGGTTCATGCTTGCATGTCGTAATTGGATAATGGATTGGAAATATATGACATTAATGATATTAATCTGTGATACGTTTATTTCCGTTCATTTGGATCCATGTAATTACTATTTATTATATGCTTGGTTGATCCTGTTTTCAACAATCTTAGAGAGGATTTCCGGAACCATTTATAAAACAATGTCGGAAACCATGTTTAAATCGAGGGTTGATATGACGGGTATGCCTGAAAAGTTCGGTGGACAGAATTTTAAGCGTTGGCAACAACGTATGAAGATCTGGTTAACCACCAATGGATTAATCTCGGTGCTTGAAACTGACTGTCCTACGGTGGAAAAAGAAAACCCCTCACCCGATAGCCAGAAGGCGCAATCTGCGTGGAAGGAACGTGACCGTATATGTCATGGTTGCTTCTTGTTGGCTCTGTCCAAAACGTTGTTTGACGTATATTGTTCGTCCACGCAGACTGCGAAGGGGCTATGGGAAGACCTGGACCGGAAGTATAATACCGAAGACCTTGGTATTGAGAAATACTCCGTGGTCAAGTTTTTGAAGTTTTCCATGGCCGAAGGGAAGTCAGTTTCTGAACAGGCACACGAGTTTTACTCCGGCTCCATGGTTTAGAGGATGCCGAAATGAAACTTCCAGAAAAAGTTTCAAGTCATGTGCATCATAGAAAAATTCTTTAAGTCGTGGGAAGACTTTGGTATGACCCTGAAACACAGAAAGGGGAAGATTTCTATGGATGCATTGATGGTGGCAATTGCCATATAGGAGGAACACAGGAAACAAAAAACATGTGCTTCCTGTTGATATTCAGGCTAAGGTCAATCTCATGACCTTGAAGGGCAAAGATAAGAAGGGAAAGGGGTCCTAATAACAATAAAATGAAACCAAAGGGCAAGATCCAAAAAAAGGCAAAGAATAAATGATGCTGGCACTGTAATCAGGTTGGCCATTGGAAGAAGGATTGTCCATCCTTGAAGGCTCAACCTAAGGCTGCAGATGGGAGTCCTCAAGTGAATATGATCACTATGGGACTCGGTGCTAGCGAGGGGTATGTCTTTGTAAAACCTGAATTATACCATATCCATGATCCAAATAAGTGGCTCGTGGATACGAGAGCCAATGTAAATATTTGTTCTGACAGAACTTTGTTTTCTTCTTATCAGACCTGCAGTGGTGGGACTGTGAAGATGGGGAACGATTCTGCAGCTAAGATGCTAGGGTCGGGACAAGTCAACTTGAGGTTCTCCTCTGGGTGTGTCTGGACGTTGCACAGGGTGCTGCATGTTCATGACATCAAGAAGATTGTTTTATCTGGCTCTATCTTAGTTAGAAATGATTTTGAATTAAACTTTAAATGTAATAAAGTTATCATTCTGAGACATGGCATTTTTTATGGAAAGGCTATTTGACAGACTTTGATTTGTTATTTAGAATTAGATGTGATTCTATAAACATTAATGAAATGAATATTTTGAATTCTGAATGTTCTAATTCTGTGTCTCATGTTGTGAATAATTTAGAATCTTGTGATCTGTGGCATGGTAGATTGGGACATGTAAACTTAAATTCAATTAAAAGAATGGATTAATTTAGAGTTAATCCCTAAACACACTATTGATAAAACTCTAAAATGTGGAATCTGTGTGCAAGCGAAGACACCTAGGAAGTCTTTTCAGTCTATCTCTAGAGATAGTGAGATCTTGGATCTAGTGCACATGGATATCTGTGAGTTTAATGATGTGTTGACCCGAGACAATAAGAAATACTTTATCACCTTTATAGATGATGGCAGTAGATACTGCTATGTATATCTAATGAAAACCAAGGATGAAGCCTTAGAGAAATTTCTTATATTTAAGAATGAAGTTGAGACATGACGAGTCGCTGAATACGGTGTTTAATTCGTTCACGTTGTAGCACGTGTACTCAGCGATTCGGTCAGAACCGAGAGAAGATCTCCGTGAAGAGTGTCTCGGCTTAATTTATATCCCGGGCAAGTCCGGGGTCGAACTCAGGGAGGCAAAGGAACAACTTGGGTTTAATTTGAAAATAAAGATTTTAGATTTCCAATTGGTATTTTTTTATATTTTTTTAATGCAAATAGAATGCGAATGCAAGTGAACCAAGACACTTAGAAAACACAAATAAGGCCAAATTAATTTTAATGGAAAAGAAGTCCAATTTAGCTAATTTGTATTTTTCCTAGAATCCTAATCCAGTGATGAATGCAAAACACATTTTTTTTAGAATTTTAGGGGTTAATATGCAATAAATAAAAATGCACACTTTTTATGGGTTTTTTCGCAATTTATCACACAAACAGTAAGCAAAAATCATGAAAAAATTACTGGAATGAAAACATGATACAAGGAAGCTATAATAATATTTTTGGAATTTTTTGACAAAATATGAATTTTTATGGATTTTTTAGTGAAGACAGAATGGAAATGACTAATTAATTCCTATTAAATCCACGTTATCAAATTAGTCAGAGATCAAATTATCTCAAATAGATATTTAGATGAACAATTCAGGAGACTTGAAATTTTGCAAAAAAGATATTTGTGGATTTAATTAAAAATCGATTACTAAATTCACTCTACAAATTATTTAAGGCACAGGACAACTCTATTTTGGATGAAATTTGGACAGTAATTACATCACATATCAAGGCATCACATATAATTTTTGTGGAATTTTTAGAGCAACCATTTGTGGGATATTAATTTAATGGCACAGAATGGGTAAACTATGCAAAATTTCAGTTAATCATTTTTAATTAATTACCCATGTAACATAAAAATCCAAATAAATACTCAAAACGTACACAATTAGTTGCTCAACACAGTGGTACTTTTCATTGCATAAAAAGATGGAAGATAGATGTCCAAATTAACAAGAGAACACAGGGGTGTTTGTGCAAATACAAAAGCTGAAATAAACAAACATTTATATACAGGGACCTATTTGTAATTACAAAAACAAAGACGGAAAATGTTGCAATTTTTACAATAAAAAAAGGGAAAACACCTTCTTCTTCCTCTGGATAGCGTAGAGATGAACCCAAAGTGGGGGAAGGTCGACGGCGGCGTGGCCGCACGCGGAGGCGCACGAGGGTGTCGGCGGCCGCGGAGAGGTGGTGGGGCGGTTGGGCGTGGGCGCGAGAGAGAGAGGGGCGGCGCGGTTGGGCGGGAACGGCGGAGGGAAAGGGGCGGGCTGCGGGTGGAGGTTGCGGCTGGGGAGGAGTCGAGGCCGCGCGTGCGGCTGCGGCGGGGGCGCGCGGTCGGAGAGGGGCGGGCGGCGGCGCCGCCCGGCTGTGCGGTGGGTGGTGGCCGGCTGGAGTGGTCGCTGGGCGGCGATGGAAGTGAAAGGGGAGGGGGCGGCGGCGTGCGGGCGGCACCCGCCCTCCTGCTGTTTTTTTTTTCTTTTTTTTTATATTTTTTTTACTGTTATATTTTGCTGTAATAGCAACCTCTTTTTTGTTTTAATTTTTTTTAATTTTTTTTATATTTTCAAAAAAAGAAAATAAGTATGTACATATAAAAGGGGGAACTGAGAATTGGTAGAGATTGAGTGATGGGGTGATATATAAAAATGGCGGTGACGAAACAAAGGACACAATATTAGATAAAAAAAATAACGAGAGAAAAGAGAAGGAATACTTACCTGTTCTTCGCCGGATTGGCGGAGCAGTCTACGCTGAACTCCTGTTGTCGCCTTCACCCGATTGGCGAGATAAAAATCGGAGAAGCTACGCGAGCTCGACGGGGAACTCGTGACGCGAAGCGGAGCTCCGCGGATCTCACCTGAAGGAGGTCGTCGCTTGAGGACGATGCTTCGCAGCTGTCACCAACAAAACACTCCAAGCTCTCTCCTTATTCTATAAGAATGGTGGATGGGGAAAAAATGTGGATGTGGAGATGATTATAAAGAGATGAATAATGGGAGTTAGAGAGGTGGTGGTGTTGAATGAGAAGTTAGATTATTGGTGGAGTTGAATGGGAGGTTATATGAAGAATATGGAGTGGAATGGAGGTTGAAAGAAGACTTGGAGGTTAATGGAGAAAGGGAAGTTATTGTAGAGAATGTTATTAAATAAATAAAAAAATGAAATGAAATAAAGTAGGCTACTAAAAAGAGAAAATAAAATAAAGAGAAGAAAAAGAGTGGGGAATTTACAAAAAGAAGATATACAACATGTACATTTTTTTGTTTGCTTTTCTTTTTATATATTTTTTTTGTCTTTTTAATAGTAGCTATGTACAATAAGAAAATACAATAAAATAGTACAATCAAAATACAAGACGACAATGATTTTTTTGGATTTTTAGTAATTAAGAGAGATAAAATAAAAAATGAAGAAAGAAAGAATATATACATAATATACAATGTACATCTAGGTCCCAAAACCCAACTTTTGCAAACGAGCTCTGATTTTAATGAAACCACTTCCGTTGGATAGATAATTTTCTAACTTGAACTTTAAAAGTGAGTTTGGTGAATTTGGAGTTCATACGGAGCGGGAATTTAGCTTGGAAGTTGGTCTTTACGGCTTTTTCCCATTGGGATCTAGGAGCATTTATTTGAGATATAATTTATTTTGTATTTTTGTATTTTTATGTACATTATTATGAACAAGTTAGAGAAAGAATTAGCCAAAAAGGAGTTGAAATGAAATTATTAAAAATACATGAAGTTTTGGGTTATTTACAGGTATAAAACTCCTTTATTTTTGCGGTTTTTTATGTGTAATTTATTTTGCACAATCTAATATACAATAATTAGTGTGTTTTATTTACAAGATTCATTTTGTTAGTTTATTGATTTTATTGACATTTATATGGGAATTTACTCATGGATTTTGCTAAGATCAAGATATTAAGATGATGAATCGTGGATTCATCACCCCCCTATACTTAAACTTTGCTAGTCCTCGAGCAAATAAAGAATGAATAAGTTGGGTTAATCCCTGACTGTGCATGTGAATACAAGACTTGATCCGTTCAAGAACTCTCGGTTTTAGAGATCCTAAAATTCTAAGCTGAACCAAGCTCTAGTCAAAAGGTACCCAATTTCCCTAATCATCAGACTCTCTTTGTATACGTATATATAAGGAATATGACTTTAAGTGTTGACTGCAGTTACAAGAGTAGAGTCACAACGTCACCCAAGGTTCCAGTCCAAGAGACTCTCCTGTGGACCCAATCCTCAACACTAGGGAATAAATCATTTCTTGCATCCAATCCACCATCTCTTTAGTTGTCAGACTTGAAAGTGTAGATGGAAGTCCAGTCGATGGAGGGCATAGGATTGTGTCATTTCTTCTCTCCCTCTCATTGGAACAAGGATCCTCTCAAGTGCCTTATTACGCAACACATTTTTTTGGTGTTGATCAGTGCGTCCGTCAAGAGAAGTTGGAGCCGTCTGCACTTGTTTTCCTGGGAGTACACCGGGGTGTGCCTTTTTTGAGTACCTATCGTACCTTCTACACCCAGACTTGTAGCATTTACGATGCAGAGCCCTTTTTTGGTGCAAGCCTGACTCCTGGTCCTAATAGCGGTGGTCCAAATGGACACTTTGAAATGGTTGGGAGCGCTCGCCTTTGATGGAAGCTCTTTTGATAATTGACTTTGTGGAATGAGAGCTTTTCTTTGATATTTCATTGCTTGGTAGTATTTTTGGCTAGCTCCACTGCTTTTACCAAGAGTTGGTGCACACTGATCAACATTTTTTTTATTTTATCACACCCTGGCACATAGGTAAGTATCAAGAGATAGTACAAGAACCATGTTCTCATACTGGCTAAATGTGCTGACACTCAGGTTTCATGAAGCCTTCATTGATTTTATCCCATCCTCGAGTATCATCAAATCAAGTCCAAACTCAAATCCCTCATCCCAGTTCCTCAAGTGAAATTACAACTCATCTCCTCATAACTGCAGTCGTGTATGTGAGGTGCTGATCATATTCTTAAGGTAGAGACTAAGCATGCAATATAGCACACAAATCTTTTAAACTAGGGAAATGTGAATAATTAAATCAAGGACCCTAATGACTAAGGCTGGTTAGCTCAAAATCTAACGACCTCATAAACCAAGTGTTCTTGATCATCACTAGTCTTGTGTGAAAGTGAATTGTGTCAGGGATTAAACCAACTTATTAGTTAGTTTTTTTTTACCTAAAAGGGGTTTTTTTTGTTTTTTTTTTGAAAAAGATAGGTGAATAAGAAAAGACCTTTTTTTGTTTTTTTTAACCCACCCCATAATTATTTTATAATATATACAAAAATACGTGAAAGTACGAGGTATGGGTAAAGTATATATGTAATATATATACGCCCCCCTATACTTAGCTTGTGCTATGTCCTCATGGCACTAGGTGACAAAAAGACATAGCTCGTACTAAGCGTAGGAAAGCTAAAATAATAAAAATTATAGAAGTCGATCCGCCCCCCCTATACTTAGGCTCTGGTCAGCCTAAGTGTAGAAGAAGAGAAAAAATGGGGCAGACGAGGTCAAGAGGAGAAATGATGAGTAAATACACATGGCGGGCATCGGTCCCCCTATACTTAGGCTTTGGTCAGCCTAAGTATTGGAAATAACACAAGATTGGAAGACCGATGAGAATGGGAAAGAATATACAAAAAGAAAATAAAAAGAAGAGAAGGAGCAAATCGGGTCACTCACCCCCCTATACTTAGGATCTAGTCATCCTAAGTATAGCCACAAAATGAAAACGATACGGAACTGGGGTGAGTGATGCGAATCATGAGGGAGGGAGGTGAATAAAGGAAGGAAAATATGTACAAGGAGGAGGGAGAATATACAAGGATCAAGAAGGTTTGTGACGGACCTTCTTGCGGGAGCGATGGGGTGGGTAGTATACACATGTGTCGCTTTCAGAATCGTCCTCCGAAGAATAATAGTGAGGTGTGGGGAACGTCCAACGGGGGTCGACACACGGCTGCTTGCTCAAATATGGCTTCAGATAAGCCGAACTAAGCTCACTCATGTAGATCACCTCATCCGGACCTGATGAGGACTCCTCAGAAAGTTCCTTCTCTGAAACATCGAAGGTAACCTTCTTAGTCGGTTTTCTAGAACCTAAAACATCAAGAGGAAGAGGAGATTGATACGTCTTAAGGAGTTCGGGGGAACACCTCAAGGAATCAACACTCGTCTTCTTCTTACTAGATGGTCGACTAGAGGATGGAGCAACCGATTTATCAAGATTGGTCAATTTAGTCCCAGTTGTCTCCTTTGATGTATGTCCTGGATGTGGTGTGTGTGAGATTCTGACCATAGGTTCATCATCAGATGAGTCACCATATGCATTGTAATACTCCTGCAAGGTCAGTACACGTCTCTGATAAGGCACAGTGTTCTCAGTTGGCTTGACATTGTTGGGTTCTTGTGTCGGATCATCGAAATGATCAAGGCAATCCACAAAGGTCATGTCCGACTCACTGATAGCTTCTGGTCTTGAGTCCTCTCTAGAAGCTGTCGTGGTGGTGGTGCAAGCAGTAAGCGGTGTGTGGTTGTAGGAAGTGTCTAAACCAATGGTTGTCTGGACAGTCGGTATCTCAGGTGTAGTAGAGAGATGGGACTCAACTGTCTCTCGAAGGTCGCGACTGTCTGCAACTTTACGGGTTACCTTGGAATATCGTGTGTCCTCAAAGATCGGGTGAGGTCGGAGTTCTCCCAATGCAGAGAAATCGATCTCCCGAGTCTCACAATCTATAGTTGCCTTAGCCAAGGCTAAGAACGGCTTCCCAAGAATGATCGGAGACTGGGTGAACTCTCCTCGGTGCTCAATGTCAATGATCGTGAAGTCTATCTCCAGTAGAGCACCTTGGAAAGTGACGATGACTGAAATGGTTCCTCTCAACCGTTTAATGGTCCGATCTGCCAACTGAATGATATCTCTTGACTTCTTGGCAGATCCGAGTTTGAGCTTGGCAAATACGGAGGTCGGGAGGATATTAATCGGTAAGTCATCATCGATTCTTGCATGGGTGAATGTGGTATCTTTGATTTCACAATCAAATCTAGGTAACCGCTTTACTCTGCGGCTCTTGGTTTTTCCTCCCTATCATCAAAGATGTGGCCATAGATACTATATGTATCTCAGTCCTTGTTCTCTTATTGCCCGACCTTTTAGGCATCAATTTACTTCTCACAAATCTTTTAAGGTCGGGAAAGTGTTCAATGGCCATTATTAAGGGAAGCTCAAAAATCAACTTTCTATCCAATGCTTCCCTAACTGCAGGATCCAAACTTTTTAGATCTTTTTCTTTTTCATTTTTTATGGTATTTTCCGAGTTTTCAATTTTTTTGGTCTTTTTGGTAGGTGAAGGAGGACTAGGAGAATGTACAGACTCTGGTTTGGAGGGAAAGTGGTTAGTAGAAGAGGGAGGTAGAAGGGACTCCAGCTGTACATGACGTGTGGTCAATCCAGTGTCTTCCAGGTTTTCAAGATTCAATCCGCGAAATCCATGATCCACATTTATACCTGGACTCTTGATCGGTCTACAAATGTCATCCTCCAATAAGTTCTCATGACACTTCATGAGAGAAGTCGACGCAATTGGAGGATACTGCTGAGAACTCGGGCTCTTATACTCAACACACCTTGACTCGAGTGTGTAATACTGGGTTGAGTATGGCCCTCCTGTATGGCAGATGTTGGTCGGAGCCTCATAAGGCGGAGTCAATAGACATGGAGTCTGTAGATCGATCGCATGAATCCAATCCCCTGTATATGTCGGCTCTCCGAATGGGTGATACGAAGGTTGGTCAATGTGGTCTCTATCACTCAGGTCAATCAAGTCAGGAAGATCGTACGGTGCAGGCCTCTCCATTCGGTTTGTCTGATCGACCATGTTGTACCCTAAGGTTAAGTCGGGATGTGTATATAGCAATTGTTGTTCTGTCCCAACTCGAGGTGAAAATGAGGTATGTGGGGTCAACTGATTATGCCAATCATTCATCTCAGCAGTGGCTTGCTCTTTGATTGGTTCCTTGATTCCAGCAAGCGGACGAGAATATAGTGAATCAATCCTAGGTGGTTGTGGGTCAGGGGTGCAAGAATGTGGGGTATGTGAGAAGGACGAAGAAGTGGAGAAGTCAGTCGGAGTTCTGACTTTGCGGTTGGGGTGTGGGTATGAAGAGGAATGAGAGGGTGGAGATGATCGAAATATGGTCGAAGAAGAATGACGTGGATATGATGACCAATATTCTGACATCTTGGAAGTAAAATGGGAGAATGAGGCGGATCGAGGAAGAAAGCGTGCAAGTGCACCGAATAACACACAAAACAAACAAACACAAGAGCAAACCCTGAGTTCACCTACTCAACACAGTGATGGTCGTAAAAGTCCGACCGTTTATCTTTTCAGTTTTAATTAGGTGATAAATCAAGATATCAATCCAATTACGCAAGGCTCAAAAGTAGGTTTTGGGCACTATCCTAGGGATGCGTCCTCACCTCTCAACAATCACAATTAGCCAAGCATACAATGAGGGTTTTGCTCTCCCAAAACAAGTGTTAGTTTTAATCAGTTTTTTTTTGGTCAACTCTGATTAGCAGTCCCGGTTTTAAGTTTGGTTATCACTTGATTAGTCCACCAAACAAAGCACGCCTAACGGTCAGTCCCGATTTCCTTTTAACCTAAGTTTCAAAAATCAAGGGGAGGGAGTCGAGAAAAACCGATGCAAATGCTGAAATCAATGATGCATGCCCAGTTCAGAAGACTTACAGTGATCCTCGCGCTCTACATGCGGGATGCAAGACAGAATTGAAATTTTATACTATATGAATGCAAACGAGAAAACCGTTCCTAGACAAGCAGTTCTATTAGCGAGTGATGAACAAGTTAAATTTGACTAATAGTCCAGCGGTCTAAGTGCGTCTCGTTAAATGTGATGTGTGGTTCTAAATATTACGAGCACAAGCAATCAAGATAATCTAATAAAAATGCTCTAAGAGCCGCGAGTGCAAGTCCTAGTCTACGTCAATCAACCACACGACCACGAGCGGGTCCAAAGTCCAGTCCGGATACAAATGCGAGCTCTTAAACAAGAGCCGCTGGAAAAAGTGAATTACCTAAGTTATTACAACACAATAATTACAAAAAGTTCTCTCAAAAATAAATAGTTCTCCTCGCACTTCAGCAGTCAACTCGCGTCGCGTCCGTCGACCTCCGATGCACTCCAAGTCCACCGGGTCCTCGCAAGGAAACAAAGATGTATGTTAGAGAGATAAATAAAAATATATACAAAAATATGAAGAGAAATAATTGCAAAAAAAATGGATTAAATACAAGGAGGCTCGGGGGTCAGACTACCCGAGTAAATGGAAAACTAAATCCAAATTTTTAAATTAGTCCCTAAGCCGTTTGCCTCCCCGGCAACGGCGCCATCTGACGAGTCGTTGAATACGGTGTTTAATTCGTTCACGTTGTAGCACGTGTACTCAGCGATTCGGTCAGAACCGAGAGAAGATCTCCGTGAAGAGTGTCTCGGCTTAATTTATATCCCGGGCAAGTCCGGGGTCGAACTCAGGGAGGCAAAGGAACAACTTGGGTTTAATTTGAAAATAAAGATTTTAGATTTCCAATTGGTATTTTTTTATATTTTTTTAATGCAAATAGAATGTGAATGCAAGTGAACCAAGACACTTAGAAAACACAAATAAGGCCAAATTAATTTTAATGGAAAAGAAGTCCAATTTAGCTAATTTGTATTTTTCCTAGAATCCAAATCCAGTGATGAATGCAAAACACATTTTTTTTAGAATTTAAGGGGTTAATATGCAATAAATAAAAATGCACACTTTTTATGGGTTTCTTTCGCAATTTATCACACAAACAGTAAGCAAAAATCATGAAAAAATTACTGGAATGAAAACATGATGCAAGGAAGCTACAGTAATATTTTTGGAATTTTTTGACAAAATATGAATTTTTTATGGATTTTTTAGTGAAGACAGAGTGGAAATGAGTAATTAATTCCTATTAAATCCACGTTATCAAATTAGTCAGAGATCAAATTATCTCAAATAGATATTTAGATGAACAATTCTGGAGACTTGAAATTTTGCAAAAAAGATATTTGTGGATTTAATTAAAAATCGATTACTAAATTCACTCTACAAATTATTTAAGCATAGGACAACTCTATTTTGGATGAAATTTGGACAGTAATTACATCACATATCAAGGCATCACATATAATTTTTGTGGAATTTTTAGAGCAACCATTTGTGGGATATTAATTTAATGGCACAGAATGGGTAAACTATGCAAAATTTCAGTTAATCATTTTTAATTAATTACCCATGTAACATAAAAATCCAAATAAATACTCAAAACGTACACAATTAGTTGCTCAACACAGTGGTACTTTTCATTGCATAAAAAGATGAAGATAGATGTCCAAATTAACAAGAGAACACATGGGTGTTTGTGCAAATACAAAAGCTGAAATAAACAAACATTTATATACAGGGACCTATTTGTAATTACAAAAACAAAGACGGAAAATATTGCAATTTTTACAATAAAAAAAGGGAAAACACCTTCTTCTTCCTCTGGATAGCGTAGATATGAACCCAAAGTGGGGGAAGGTCGACGGCGGTGTGGCCGCACGCGGAGGCGCACGAGGGTGTCGGCGGCCGCGGAGAGGTGGTGGGGCGGTTGGGCGTGGGCGCGAGAGAGAGAGGGGCGGCGCGGTTGGGCGGGAACGGCGGAGGGAAAGGGGCGGGCTGCGGGTGGAGGTTGCGGCTGGGGAGGAGTCGAGGCCGCGCGTGCGGCTGCGGCGGGGGCGCGCGGTCGGAGAGGGGCGGGCGGCGGCGCCGCCCGGCTGTGCGGTGGGTGGTGGCCGGCTGGAGTGGCCGCTGGGCGGCGATGGAAGTGAAAGGGGAGGGGGGCGGCGGCGGTGCGGGCGGCACCCGCCCTCCTGCTGCTTTTTTTTCTTTTTTTTATATTTTTTTTGTTATATTTTGCTGTAATAGCAACCTCTTTTTTTTGTTTTAATTTTTTTTAATTTTTTTTATATTTTCAAAAAAAGAAAATAAGTATGTACATATAAAAGGGGGAACTGAGAAATGGTAGAGATTGAGTGATGGGGTGATATATAAAAATGGCGGTGACGAAACAAAGGACACAATATTAGATAAAAAAAATAACGAGAGAAAAGAGAAGGAATACTTACCTGTTCTTCGCCGGATTGGCGGAGCAGTCTACGCTGAACTCCTGTTGTCGCCTCGACCCGATTGGCGAGATAAAAATCGGAGAAGCTACGCGAGCTCGACGGGGAACTCGTGACGCGAAGCGGAGCTCCGCGGATCTCACTTGAAGGAGGTCGCCGCTTGAGGACGATGCTTCGCAGCTGTCACCAACAAAACACTCCAAGCTCTCTCCTTATTCTATAAGAATGGTAGATGGGGAAAAAATGTGGATGTGGAGATGATTATAAAGAGATGAATAATGGGAGTTAGAGAGGTGGTGGTGTTGAATGAGAAGTTAGATTATTGGTGGAGTTGAATGGGAGGTTATATGAAGAATATGGAGTGGAATGGAGGTTGAAAGAAGACTTGGAGGTTAATGGAGAAAGGGAAGTTATTGTAGAGAATGTTATTAAATAAATAAAAAAATGAAATGAAATAAAGTAGGCTACTAAAAAGAGAAAATAAAATAAAGAGAAGAAAAAGAGTGGGGAATTTACAAAAAGAAGATATACAACATGTACATTTTTTTGTTTGCTTTTCTTTTTATATATTTTTTTGTCTTTTTAATAGTAGCTATGTACAATAGGAAAATACAATAAAATAGTACAATCAAAATACAAGATGACAATGATTTTTTTGGATTTTTAGTAATTAAGAAAGATAAAATAAAAAATGAAAAAAGAAAGAATATATACATAATATACAATGTACATCTAGGTCCCAAAACCCAACTTTTGCAAACGAGCTCTGATTTTAATGAAACCACTTCCGTTGGATAGATAATTTTCTAACTTGAACTTTAAAAGTGAGTTTGGTGAATTTGGAGTTCATACGGAGCGGGAATTTAGCTTGGAAGTTGGTCTTTACGGCTTTTTCCTATTGGGATCTAGGAGCATTTATTTGAGATATAATTTATTTTGTATTTTTGTATTTTTATGTACATTATTATGAACAAGTTAGAGAAAGAATTAGCCAAAAAGGAGTTGAAATGAAATTATTAAAAATACATGAAGTTTTGGGTTATTTACAGGTATAAAACTCCTTTATTTTTGCGGCTTTTTATGTGTAATTTATTTTGCACAATCTAATATATAATAATTAGTGTGTTTTATTTACAAGAGTCATTTTGTTAGTTTATTGATTTTATTGACATTTATATGGGAATTTACTCATGGATTTTGCTAAGATCAAGATATTAAGATGATGAATCGTGGATTCATCATGACACAAACAGGAAAAGTGCTTAAATGCCTTAGGTCAGATAGAGGGGGTGAATATACCTCTAACTTATTTGATGAACAATGCAAATCGTTTGGCATAGTTCATGAAGTTACGGCCCCATATTCACCGCAATCAAATGAGATAGCAGAACAGAAAAATAGAACCTTAACTGACATGATCAATGCTCTCTTACAAAGTTCTGGACTTCCAACCTATATGTGGGGAGAAGCCTTGAATATAGTTTGCCATATTCTGAATAGGGTTCCTCTAAGACATATGGAAAAGTGTCCCTTTGAACTTGGAGAAATAGGAAACCGAGTTTAAAATATCTCAAAGTGTGGCGATGTCTCGCTAAGGTTTTAGTCCCAGAACACAAGAGAAAGAAACTTGGTCCTAAAATTGTTGATGCGGCCTTCTTAGGTTATGACGAGTCGCTAGATACGTTGATTAATTCGGTCACGTTGTAGCACGTGTACTTAGCGATTCGGTCAGAACCGAGAGAAGATCTCTGTGAAGAGTGTCTCGGCTTAATTTATATCCCGGGCAAGTCCGGGGTCGAACTCAGGGAGGCAAAGGAACAACTTGGGGTTAATTCAAAAATAAGGATTTTAGATATCCAATGCGGTTTTTTTAAAAAAAAATTATGCAAAAAGAAATGCAAATGCAAGATGCGGGTGAATTCAAGATACTACGAAAGCATACAACTTAGCTAAATTAATTTTAATGAGAAATTAGTCCAATTTAGCCAAATTATATTCTTCCAGTAAACTTAATCCAATGACGAATGCAAAACATATTTTTTTAGGATTTTAGGGTTAAAATGCAATAACTAAAATACCACACTTTTTATGGGGTTTTTCGTAATTTCTCACACAAATAGTAAGCAAAAATTATGAAAAATTACTGAAACTAAAATATGATGCAAGGAGACTACAGTACTTTTTTGAAATTTTTTGACAAAGTATGATTTTTTATGAATTTTTTTAGTGAAAATAGAGTGACAGTGAGTAAATAATTCCTAATTAATCCACATTATCAAATTAATCAAAGATTCAAATTATCTCAAATAGATATTTTTATGTGCAAATCCATAAGAATTGAAATTTGTGAAAGCATGTATGTGGATTTAATTAAAAATCAAATACGAAAATCACTCTACAATTTATTTCGGGCACATGACATGTCCATTTTAGATGAAATTTGACAGTAAGTTTATCACATTTCAAGGCATCATTCCTAATTTTTGTGATTTTTTGGAGCAACCGTGTGTGAGATATAGTTTTAAGAGTCCAGAATGGGTAAAATATGCAATATTTCAGTTAACTATTTTTAATTAATTACCCAACTACCATAAAAATACAATAAATACTCACATGACAGAGGATAAGTTGCTCAACATAAAAACATTTTTTATTGCATAAAATGATGCAAAAGAGAGGTCCAAATTAAAGCATGAACACAGGGATCTTTGTGCAACACAGAAAATAATATTTACAAAGCAAATATATACAGGGACTGATTTGCAATTATAAAACTATACAAAATAAATATGCAATTTTTACAATAAAATAGCAAAAAATAACCTTTCTTCTTCTTCTTACTTCCGTTCTTGCAGGAGGAGGAGAACTCAAATGAGGGTTTGGTGTCGGCGGCGGCCTGAGGCGGAGGGGCGGTTCGCGCGCTGGTGGTGGCGCGGCGCACGATGAGGCGGCGCGCGGAGGCGTTGAACGGAGGAGGGAAGGTGGCGAGGCGGCGCGGCGAGCGGCCTAGGGCTGCCGCTCGTGTGTGCGGCGGAGCTCTGACCTGGGGGCGGCGGGGGGCCCGCTGGGCGGAGGGCGACTGGGAGGCGGCGGTGGGCCGGCGTGGAGGCCGCCGGCCATGCGGCGAAATAAGGTGGCAGTGGGTAGTGGCGGGCGGCGGTGGGTTCTCCCCCACCGCTGCTGCCGATTAAATTTTTTTGATTTTTTTTAAATTTTTTTACTCTTTTTACTGTTGTAATAAAAGGAGAATTTTTTTGTTTTAATTTTTTTTATTTTTTATAAATTTTCTTTAGACAGGAAATAAGTACACAAAAAACAAAAAAAAACAAAAAAAAGGGTAATAATAACAAATACGAATAAAGGAGTGTTTGATGATGAAGATATGGAGATGATATGGTGATAAAAATGCGATGATGATGGTGCTCCAATAAAAGAATCTTTTTTTTGTTTTAATTTTTAATTTTTTTTTGATTTTAATTAGATAGGGAACAAAATGATATAATGATGATGGTGATGAAGTGGATGATGTGGAACCAATGGAGATGGTGGTGATATGATGTGCTAAAAAAATTGCAAAAGAACAAATGATTACGAGATATGAAATTAAAATTAACCTAAGATGGACGTTCGCCTATGAAGTGCTCACGAGAGCAGGTCTTCGCTCGAATCGCCGGCGAGCGATGAGCTCGAGCAGCGCGCGGTTGCGGCTGTGATGTTGGCCAAAAAGCCAACGAGATCACACCGGAGAGAGGGCCGTCGTCGCTCGACCGCGGTTGCGTCGCTGTCACCGATTCAACTCTGGGAACTTGGCTCCCTCACATAAAGATGATCAAAGGCAAAAATGAGGAGAATGACATATATATAAAAGAGAATGGGATGAGAGGTTATTAAAGTGGTGGGGTTGAATGGGAGGTTGTATTAATAATGGAGTTGAATGGGAAGTTGGGAAAAAATGATGGAATATGGAGTGAATTGGTGTTATTGTAGAGAATGTAAAATAAAATAAATAAATAATAAAATAAAGTTGGCTACTTTAATTACAATAAATAAAAGAGAAGAGAAATAGTGGAGAAATTTACAAAAGAAGACAAAACACATGTACACATTTTTTTACTTTTCTAATATGTAATTTTTTTATCTTTTTAATAAGAGATATTTACAACGGAAAAATATAATAAAATAGTATAATTAAAGTACAACACAAGTATGATTTTTTTGTATTTTTAATAATTAAGAAAGATACGATAAAAATTAAAAGAAAGAATGCGTATATACATGGTATACAATGTACATCTAGGTCCCAAAACCCAAACTTTGCAAACGAGCTCCGATTTTAATGAACCACTTCCGTTGGATAGATAATTTTCTAACTTGAACTTTAAAAGTGAGTTTGGTGAATTTGGAATTCATACGGAGCGGGAATTTAGCTTGGAAGTTGGACTTTACGGCTTTTTCTCTTTGGGATCTAGGAGCATTTATTTTAGTTGAAATTTGTTTTGTATTTTTGTATTTTTATATACATTTTTAAAACAAGTTAGAGAAAGAATTAGGTAAGGAGTTGAAATGAAATTATTAAAAATCCATGAAGTTTTGGCTATTTACAAGTATAAAACTCCTTTATTTTTGCGGCTTTTTAGTGTTAATTTATTTTGTACAATAATTAGTGTGTTTTATTTACAAGAGTTATTTTGTTAATTTATTGATTTATGGACATTTATTTGGGATTTTACTTGGGGATTTTTGCTAAGATCAAGATATTGCGATGATGAATCGCGGATTCATCACACCCCCTATACTTAAACTTTGCTAGTCCTCGAGCAAATAAAGAATGAATAAGTTGGGTTAACCCCTGACTGTGCATGTGAATACAAGACTTGATCCATTCAAGAACTCTCGGTTTTAGAGATCCTAAAATTCTAAGTTGAACCAAGCTCTAGTCAAAAGGTACCCAATTTCCCTAATCATCGGACTCTCTTTGTATACATATATATAAGGGATATGACTTTAAGTGTTGACCGCAGTTACAAGAGTAGAGTCACAACGTCACCCAAAGTTCCAGTCCAAGAGACTCTCCTAAGGACCCGATCCTCAACACTAGAAACAACCAGTCTTGCATCCAATCCACCGTCTCTTTAGTTGTCAGACTTAAAAGTGTAGATGGAAGGCCAGTTGATGGAGGGTATAGGATTGTGTCATTTCTTCTCTCCCTCTCATTGGAACAAGGATCCTCTCAAGTGCCTTATTACGCAACACATTTTTTTGGTGTTGATCAGTGCGTCCGTCAAGAGAAGTTGGAGCCGTCTGCACTTGTTTCCTGGGAGTACACCGGGGTGTGCCTTTTTTGAGTTAACCTATCGTACCTTCTACACCCAGACTTGTAGCATTTACGATGCAGAGCCCTTTTTGGGTGCAAGCCCGACTCCTGGTCCTAATAGCGGTGGTCCAAGTGGACACTTGAAATGGTTGGGAGCGCTCGCCTTCGGTGGAAGCTCTTTGATAATTGACCTTTGTGGAATGAGAGCTTTTCTTTGACATTTCATTGCTTTGTAGTATTTTTGGCTAGATCCACTGCTTTTACCGAGAGTTGGCGCACACTGATCAACATTTTTTTATTTTATCACACACCCTGGCACATAGGTAAATGTCAAGAGATAGTACAAGAACCATGTTCTCATACTGGCTAAAGATGCTGACACTCAGGTTTCATGAAGCCTTCATTGATTTATCCCATCCTCGAGCATCATTAAATCAAGTCCAAAACTCAAAACCCTCATCACATTTCCTCAAGTGAAATTTCAACTCATCTCATCATAACTGCAGTCGTGTATGTGAGGTGCAGATCATATTCTTAAGGTAGAGACTAAGCATGCAACATAGCACACACATCTTTCAAAACCTAGGGAAATGTGAATAATTAAGTCAAGGACCCTAATGACTAAGGCTTGGTTAACTCAAATCTCAAGACTTCATAACCAAGTGTTCTTGAACATCACAGTCTTGTGTGAAAGTGAATTGTGTCAGGGATTAAACCAACTTATTAGTTAGTTTTTTAGTTTTTGTTGTTTTCTTTTTAGTTTTTTTTATGAATGTTTTTGTTTTTTTTGTTGTTTTTTTAAAGTTTTGAAAAAAATTTTTTGTTTTTTTAAGAAAAAGTTTTTTTTTCAAAAAGGGTTTTTTGTTTTTTGTTTTTTTTGACAAACAAAGGCAATGAAGTTTTTTTTGAAAAAGATAGGTGAATAAGAAAAGACTTTTTTTTGAAAAGTTTTTTAAGCAAATAAAGAAAAAGAGTTTTTTTTTTAGGAAAAAGTTTTTTTTTTACTTTTGTTTTGTTTGTTTTTTTTTACCACCCCATAATTATTGTATAATATATATAAAAATACGTGAAAGTACGAGGTATGGGTAAAGTAAATATGTAATATATACACGTCCCTATACTTATCTTGTGCTATGTCCTCATGGCACTAGGTTACAAAAAGACATAGCTCGTACTAAGCGTAGGAAAGCTAAAATAATAGAAAGTATAGAAGTCGATCCGCCCCCTCTATAACTTAGGCTCTGGAACAGCCTAAATGTAGAAAGAAGAGGCAAAAAAACCCAAGAGTAAAAACCCAAGAGTAAGTGTGAGAACCGACATGATCTCGAGAATATACAAAGAAGGGAGAATATGTACAAGAGTGATGGAATCTTCTAAGATGTTGAATCTTGATGCTGCATCTTCATGAAGAGTAATAAGATGTATCTGCTCTGTACTCACTCTGTATGAAGTTGATGACCTCGATTTGGACTAACTGCTCTTTGGAATCAACAAAATGCTTCAACAGTTGTCCATTCACTACATGAGATTGTGCACCATCTGTGAGATCAGCTATCTCTACACTTCCATGCTCGTGCACTTTCTTAACCACAAAGGGACCCGTCCATTTAGATTTGAGCTTCCCATGGAACATCTTCAACCTGGCATTGAACAACCATACCTTTTGTCCAGGGACAAAGTCTTTGCACCTAATGTGCTGATCATGCCATCTCTTTACTTTGTCCTTATAAATCAAACTGTTGTCATATGCCCTGTTTCGGATTTCCACGAGCTCGTTCAAGTTCAAATCTCGACAAAGTTTCCCTAGGTGACAACTCCAATTAATCTTCTTAATTGCCCATTCGGATTTATGAATCAATTCTACGAGCAAATGGCATGGCTTGCCATAGATCATTCTAAATGGTGAAGTACCCAATGGTGTCTTGTAGGCTGTCCTATAGGCCCACAGAACTTGGTCCAAAAGCTGAGACCAGTTCTTCCTATCGGGACGAACCAATTCCTGTAAAATACTCTTCACCTCTCTGTTCGAAACTTCTGCCATGCCGTTGGACTGTAGGTGGTAAGGACTAGTAACTCTATGCTCAAATCCATAGTCGTTAGCTAAAGATCTCATATCTCGGTTCACAAAATGGCTACCCCCATCAGATATCAAAACTTTTGGCACCCCGAACCTAGCAATAATATGGTCTCTCACAAACTTACAGACAGTCTTGCTGTCTGCGGTTCGGGTTGGGATAGCCTCCACCCACCTAGATAAATAATCAACCGCCAACAAAATGTACTCATGTCCTTGGCTGTTGGGAAAGGGACCCATAAAATCTATACCCCATGCATCAAAAACATCACAAATAATCATCGGTTGCATGGGCATCTCATCTCTCTGTCCAACTGTCCCTCCCATCCTTTGACAGATTGGGCACGACCGTACAAAATCAATGGCATCTCTAAACAAGGTCGGCCAATATAATCCACATTGAAGTACTTTGTGAGCGGTTCTCTTCCCGAATGGTGTCCTCCAGCCTCAAGTGAATGACAATATGTGAGGACACTCTGGTATTCCTCCTGAGGAATACACCTTCTCCAAACACAATCCGGTCCTTCGAAGAAAAGGAAAGGATCGTCCCAGTGGTATCTCCTCGAATCCGACTTCAGTCGATCAATGCTGCTCCTAGTCCAACCATGGGGAACCTGCTTGGAGACAAGATAGTTCACCATGTTGGCATAGCACAGGAGGGAGTCAATAACACAAATTGACTCATCTGGGAAGGTCTCTCTAATCCGCTCATGATCAGGAGAATCGTTAAGTTCAATCCGAGAAAGGTGATCAGCCACAACATTCTTCACTCCAGGTTTATCTTTTATCTCCAAAATCAAATTCCTGGAGGAGTAAAATCCACCTAAGAAGACGTGCCTTCGCATCCTTCTTTTCCATTAAGTATCGAATGGCTGTGTGATCAGTATAAATTGTCACCTTAGAGCCCAAAATATATGATCTGAACTTCTCGAGGGCCCATACTACCGCGAGCATTTCCTTTTCAGTCACTGTATAATTTTTCTGTGTAGGATCTAAAACTTTGCTCGCATAGTGAATCGCAAACGGAATCCCCTCTCGCCGTTGTCCTAACACAACTCCTATAGCGAAATCTGAAGCGTCAGTCATGATCTTAAAGGGGAGAGACCAGTCAGGAGCTTGTAGGATTGGCGAGGCACAAATCTTCCTCTTCAAGAGCTCAAAGGCCTCCAGACACCTGTGATCTACAACGAACTCTATGTCTTTTCCTAAGAGCTCAGTCAGTGGGCGGGCGATCTTTGAAAAATCTTGAATGAATCTCCTATAGAATCCAACATGCCCTAAGAATGACCGCACTGACTTCACGTTGGTAGGTGGATCGAGTTTCTTGATCACCTCCACCTTGGCAGGGTCAACCTCCATTCCCCTTTTGGAGATGACCATGCCCCAACACGATACCCTCCGTCACCATAAAGTGACTCTTTTCCCAGGAGAGTACCAGATTCACCTCTCTATACCTCGTGAGGACTCGGTCCAAGTGCGCTAAACATGTATCTAAAGAATCATCATGGACCGAGAAGTCATCCATGAACACTTCCAGGAAGTCTCCCACCATCTCGGCAAATATGGCTATCATGCACCGCTGAAATGTGCCCGGGGCATTGCAGAGCCCGAATGGCATGCGCTTGAAAGCATAAGTACCGAATGGACATGTGAATGTGGTCTTTTCCTTGTCCTCAGGGGCTATGGCCACCTGGTTGTAGCCTGAGTACCCGTCAAGAAAATAGAAGAACTCTTTCCCTGCGAGTCTCTCCAAGATCTGATCAATAAAAGGCAAGGGAAAGTGATCTTTCTTGGTCGCAGCATTCAGGCACATGTAGTCAACACAGACGCGCCACGACATGGGTACTCGTGTCGCGATCTCTACCCCCTCCTCGTTGGTGACCATCTGAATTCCCGACTTCTTTGGGACAACATAAAGCGGGGCCACCTACTTGGAGTCAGGAAATAGGGTATATAAACCCTGCTTTGCACCATTTCTCAATTTCTTTCTTCACCACTTCCCGTAGATTGGGGTTAAGTCTCCTCTGAAACTCACGGGAAGGTCTCACGTTAACCTCAGTAAAAATGTGGTGCGAGCAGAGAGCGGGGTTGATGCCCACGAGATCCGACACTGTCCAGCCTATTGCTTTGCGGTTCCTCTCTAAGACTTCTAACAACCTAGACTCCTGCTCTAAAGACAAGTCTGAGCTAATGATGACAGGATATCTCTCTTTGGGTCCCGCAAGAAAGGCATACTTGAGTGTAGGAGGTAGTGATTTCAGTTCTGGCAATGTGGTATCATCAAGCAGATCTGGCTGAACTGAATCTGAATCTGGTTACGTGTTGCATGAAGGTGGGCTAAGCTGAGTAGTACTCGCCACCAAATCAGAAGTATCGAGAGTCGGATCATCAAAAGTATCCAAACAATCGGCAAAAGCCACGTCCGACTCGTCATCTATGTCCCATGATTGTTCCGAAGAGGATGGAACTGACAGATCCGGATGGATCTCTAAGTCATCATGAGAATAGGTTGATGCATCTCTAGCAAGATCAGACAACACTTGGCAAACTACATCATGCACTATATCCTCTCCAGATGAAAGGGTCTCGCTCTGTCCTGAAGGAATCTGTCCCTAAATCCCAACTGTGCTAATCATACTGCAATCTGCCTCTGAAGATGAGTACTCTGTGCTACTCTCTGAATCAGGTCGCTGACACTTGGTTTGCTTCATCTCAAGGTTCACTTCTCCGCCTGGAGAATGAATGAACTTTCATCATTCCCGTACCATAATCGAAAGCTGCGCATGCGGGTCCTAAGGAAGGGTCGCCCGAGAATGATCTGAGATTCTCTCCAATGATTGGGGGTCTCCATGTCCAAGACTGTGAAGTCCACCTGATAGTTCTGCCCCTCAATCGAGATAACGACGTTCTTCACTTCTCCCTTAGGTCTCTTCATTGAACGATCTGTGAATTGGAGGTAAAGCTCTAGATTTGCGAAGTGGTA
>JAZKJV010007540.1:600000-794191 GCA_037367405.1 Ottelia alismoides | reverse complement strand
TTGGTCCCCGCCTTCATCGGAGGAGTCCATCAGCTGCGGAAGAGTCCAAGCTTCACGTTCCTTATCTCAGCAACTCTAGAGGAGGTCCTCGGCGTGTGCATTGGGCCGGAAAACCTCACCGGCATCGAGTTCTTAGAGGATCCTCCTCCACCTTCGGATCAACCCTCCACTCCAGACTTGATCATAACCGTTCATCTGCGGAGCTTCAGCCACCACCCGATCCACTTAGGGCTCGATCCAGGCCGTCCATCCAGACGAAGAGGCGCCTTATATTCTCAGCTGTCAGATCAGCACGTGGCGCCTCCTCGTCCACCCAATAATAATGGGGGTAATTTTCACTTAGGCCCTCCTTAGTTTTGTTATTTCCATTTAGTCATGTAAATATTTAGCGTAGTTGTTTTTATTTTGAAGATTTTGCATAGTGGACCTCGATGTTTCTTTCATTTGCGATTTAGTCCCTGTGTATGTGAGCCACGCGCATCGTCACGTGAGGATTTGGACAATTTTCAGTTGTAGTCCAGTATTTCCTGGATGTTACTGATTGAATCTTTTTAAATAGGAATTACATCTATGCCCCTCCGTGCCTGATTCACGTGCCTTGCGCGTGATTTTGTAGAATTTTTGCGCAAGGGCCCCTGAGCTTTATTTGCTTGTTACCGTTTGGTACCTGGAAACATGTTTCTTTGCATTTAGGTCCCTACGTACTGTGTGCCTTTTTTTTATTGAATAAAATATCAAATTAAATCCAAATCAGATGAAATTTGGACACGTGGCTTCTGCCACCGTGTAAAAAATTTCCCTAAATTTTTGGGACATTTTGAGGCATTTTATTATTTTTAAAAAATCAAAAACAGTGAATTTTGCTAGTGCCTGACTTAAAAAATCAAAGAAAAATATAAAAACTTCTTCAAAAAATATAAAAAATTAGGGTTAGTTAGTTTTATTGTAT
This sequence comes from Ottelia alismoides, assembly GCA_037367405.1. NCBI lineage: Eukaryota > Viridiplantae > Streptophyta > Magnoliopsida > Alismatales > Hydrocharitaceae > Ottelia > Ottelia alismoides. The sequence goes on along the minus strand of JAZKJV010007540.1, from coordinate 793,242 downwards.
TTAGTTTCTGTCTAATTTTCATGCTTTTTTGGATTTATAAAATCCAAAAAAATTAAAAAACACTAAAAATATTATAAAATTTATAAAAAATTCTATAAAAATCAAAAATTGCAAACTCTTTTTCTTTAGTTTAGTTTTTACTTATATTTTTCATAAAAATTGCCTCCAGACTTTTATAGATCCATTTTATATTTTTAATGGATCTTTCAAGTCTGGCTATACATTGATCCTCGGTTTTCTCACTTCTTGATTTTTAGAAAATCATTTAGAAAATTCGAAAAAATTCACCAAAAATAATTAAAAACCTAAGAAACATAAAAATAATTTTGTTTGAATTTTTGGAGCATTTTTGGATGTTTAATTAAATTGTTGTGTTTGCTTGTTTTTACCTTTTCTTATTTTTCCCCTTTATTAAAAATACAAAAAAATTAAAAAGAATTAAAAATCTGCCAAAAAATATTTTAGTCTTGATTTTAACTACTTCGTAGGCTGCAAGGCCAACTCGTGCTACCTGAGTCCGACCGTGGTCGCTATACCAGGTTAATAAATTAGCGAGGACCGCTTTCTGTGTTTTGATCGATTGTATCTTTTATTTGGTGGTTCTATCCTTATTTTCAAGATTGGCTGATTACTGTGAGATCCGGGTCGCAACGACCCTTGTCTACCTTTACCCGGATTTTGTGGGACTCGATCATTCGACCGATCAGAATGGCGCCGTTGTCGGGGAGCACGACTTAGTAGTCTTCGTTTTTTTATTTTTGTTCGGTTTTGTTTTCGCGGCTTTGTCCGCAGCTTTTCAGTTTTTCCATGGCTTTTCGCGGCTTTTTGATTTTATTTGTTTTCTTTTTCTTTTTATTTTTTTGTCTTCTTTTATTTTTTTATTTTATTTTGTTTTTGTTTGTTTTATTTTGTGTGTTTTATTTCCATTTTTGCATATAGTTGCTTTTCTTTTATTTTTATAACTTGGTTTGACACTTTGGTTTCTGTTTCTTACGAGGGGCACGAGGACCGAGGCGGCTTCTTCGGAAGCTGAAGCAACCGCAGGAGTCAGAGGCGGCTTCTTTCTCTACGAATGCGCATGAGAGCGCGAGGAGGAGCCGAAGTACGGGAACCGCGGGATAGCCACAGATTAGTTTAGTTTAGTTTAGTTTAGAGTTATTTTTAATTATTAATTTGTAATAATACAGGACCAGACTCAGACTTGGACACTTGGTAGATTTCGGGGTCTGTTTCGCCGAGCACCGGTGTGCTTGGAGGACCTCACCGAGATTTTCGCGGTTTTTCACGGTTTTTAGATTTTTGACCGTTTATTTACTGCCATTTGATTTACGTGGTTTTCAGCCATAGCTTAGGATTTTCATTGATTGTGACGTAATAATTAAGGTCCACACACCTAATTACCTGCCTGTACCTATTAGACCGTAACTGGACCTAAATAAAATTAATAAGAAAAGGCTATTTTGTCACTTGAGGGGTCCCAAGCTGCTAGAGGTCGTATACAGCGCTGGCAGACCCGTTGTGGAGGGCACCGATTGGCATCCGAGACCGGACACCGACCCCTCCTGTTGACCACTTAGTCATCTGTTCTTTCATGTAGAACTGCTTCGCTTAGGGCCGGTTTTTCACGTGCATCATATAGGTAGTTTATATTCAGTCTTTTATTAATGCGCGGATCACCGTGCATGTAGACTGCTGGAGTCAGGTACGCATTTCTTACTCTGCATGCATCATTGATTCCCACACATCGACTTTTTCGGCTTCTCCCCTTGTTTTTGGACTTAAATAATCAGGAGAATTAAAAAATTCGTTAGGCGTTGTTTGATTTGAAAAATATCTAAAAAACCAAAAACCATAAAATTTGAGACTGCTAAACGAACTCGACCCTAAAAGACACTTCACCTAAAAAAATCTGTCTTGGGGAGAGCAACCCCCTCATTGTCTGGTTTGATTGCACGAGAGATTGACCGCACCCTAGGCTAGAGCCATATCTGACCCCTTTTCAAGACTACTACTTCTGGGCTAGTCGTTCTCTAGTGAGGATCGCTCCGGTCTTCGGTAAAGCGGGATGCGATATCCTTAACAGAGCGAGTCGATCGAGCAGTTGGTAAACGATCCGCTGCTTGTACTGGCTGGGAAAAATCTAGTTCGGGATCAGGACAATCTCCTGGGGGAGTCGGATTCCTAATAGGTCACATAACTGCTCTGATATCCTGACATGATCACCTAAATAAAATCAACAAGATAATTGACCGAACTCTTACGGTCTTCAGCTCAGCGTGGAGTAGGTGAATTTGAGATTTGTTTGCTCATCTTCTTTGTTTCCCAGATCTCATCCGCCAGACTCGCCAGATCAAGATGATGGGCAGGAGGTCCCTTAGGCAGCCTCTGGCTGCACCACTTTTCAGCACTCCCGCCCACTCATCTAGGTTGGTTCGTGAGAGTTTAGACCCGCTCTCCGAACCCGAGTTCAATTCCGCCCTGTTCCCCCTTGATCACCCTTCTTCTATTCCTGAGATGCCAGTGCCAGATGAGAGACAACAGACCGATTTATCAGCACCTGAGTTTGGGTCTTTTGCCTTTGCAGAGACCATGGCCGGCAGCAGCGATGACCGCACCGAAGGTCCCCGACCTGAGCAGACGTACGTCCTGGACCAGGGTGCGATCAACACCACCCTGATCGCCTCCCTCGAGACGATGCAGCAGCAAATTAGGGATCAGGGGGCGTTCATGATAGAGATGAGGAGAGAGATGGAGTAGATGAGAGCCGACCGCGAGCAGCGTGGGCCCGGAGGAGACGGACCACGGAGACCCGATGAGCCGGCAGCAGCAGCAGCCGCAGCAGCAACAAAACTAAGATCGATGCAGGAGTTGCACAACCCCGGATCGACTCAGACACACAGCTGTGTGGTTGTTCCGGCTATCGTGGGGGACTTTAAGTTCCCCCCGAACACACTTCAACTTCTACCCCGCTTCCACAGGCTTGCCATGGAGGAGCCCCATCTTCATCTCCAGGGATCTGCAGCACCTTCCACGACCGACAGGTGGACGAGGACACCATCCAGATGATCGCCTTCCCCTTCTCACTAGAAGATCGAGCAGCCACTTGGCTGAAGCATTTGGGGAAGTTTGTGTACACTTGGGAGCAGCTTCGCACCAAGTACTTGCATAAGTACTATCCACTCGGGCATACGAATGCAACGAGGGCCCTGATTAGCAACTTCTCCATGCTCCCCAACGAGCAATTCCATGAGGCATGGGAGAGGTTCAGAGAGCTGACCGACAGATGCCCGCACCACGACATCACGAAGCCAAACTTAGTTCAGAGCTTCTTCTGCGGGTTGACACCAGAGCTGCAGGGCCTGGTGAATGCTTCTTGTGGCGGTTCCTACTTCGCCAAGGATGAGGACCAGGTCTGGGCCATCTACGAGGAGATGACCGAGAACTACACAGTGATGTCCCAGACCCACCTCTATAATCAGGGGCGTCCACAGCCACAGACCGTGCAATACCATAGGATAGAACGGGTCGATGCCGGTCCTTCCCACTTCGTCCGCGACAGCCGCACAGGCCGAGTCCACAGCCGCATACTTGGGCATCATCATCGAGAAGCTGGACCGGATCGAGTTGATAGAGAAGAAGCAGTGCCAGGGCATCATGCAGATGGATCAGATGGCACAGATGCTGAGTGATCTGAAGACACAACTCGTGTCTCCAGGAGGCACAGACGGCTTCCCAGCCCATCTTCAAGTAACGAGGAGATCCGAGCAGCAGCGGCAGCTCGTCCCAGCACTCCAGTCAGCCTAGACAGGTTCACCTTGTACAGGAGGAGCCGTACCAGTAGTCACAACCATACTACCATTTGACACCATCTCAGGACACTCAGATGGTGGTCTACCAGCCGGATCAACCCATGGCAGTACTCCCGTCACCCCCTACGAGCCGGAGCCGTTGATGGATGTCAACAGGATTTTGTACGATCGACCCTAGCTCAGTATCCAACGAGACCATCCCGGATTCTGTTGGTCAGCCAGAGGTGCCAGTTCCCAACAGCAGCCTCCAGTTCAGGGCAGCCAGTATGACCATCAGCGTGAGCAGCACCAGCAGCCCCGACCCCCAGTACAGCAGCAGTATCAATAGTCATCCCAGTATGGTCCTCGTCCCTATCAACAGGGATAGTCTTGGAGGCGAGAGCAACCTCAGCAGTATCATCCCCAACAGTACCCCTCTCACCCGCACAGCAGCAACAACCTCACTACCAGAGAGGCCACCCGTCAGGTTCTCATGGGCCCGCCTATGACAACCCTGCCTTAGACGATCTAGCCCGTCTCATGATAGAGCAGCAGGCTGCCTTTAGATGGGAGATGTATGAGTTCCGCCAGGAGATGCGGGAGATCGTGAGAGGGAAGACCTCCATCCCTGCCCAGATTGAGCCCGAACCCGAACAATCTGAATAGGAAATCTGAGCAGGTAGATTTCACAGAGCTTGCCACTCCTAGTGATTCATTTGGTGATATGTCTGCATATCTATTTAAAACTGATTTTATTACACTTAGGAGCGGTAGGATGCCAGCAGGAGGCGCCTCGTCTGAGCGACGTCCCCATGCCACTTGTAGAGCGCCAAGCGAGGAGGAGCGCGGTACTGATGCCACGAGAGATGATGACGGTGGTGCTGACGCCACCATGGATGTTGATCCAGTCGACGGTATTGAGGTCGTCTCTTTACCAGTTGGAGGAGGTGGTACTGACGCCACCACAGTTGCCGAGCCAGAGCGCGATACTGATGCCGCAAGTCGACATGCCGAGGGTGGTGCTGAGGCCACCATTCCCAGTTCTGCTAGTCCTGTTGTTTTTCTGTCTGTACATGTACCTCAGGACTTTTCTGGAAATAAAGGAAAGGGTTTGTTTTATTCTGATCCACCTGTGGTGCTTGATGATGTATGTGTGGATTCTGCCGTACTTGAGCATCCTAGACCCTCTCCTAGTCCTTCATCTGAGAAGGACCCTGTGATCCCCTTTCCCTGAGCACTTCACATGGGTAAGGGGCAGAAAAAAGAAAATCTCAAAAAGAACCATCAGATAGAGTTAAACCAGCAGATTAAGATAGATTCCATATCCAACTGACTCTTCAGGAGGCCTTGGAGCACATCCATCTACTTCAGAGATCACTCAGAGACAGGACTACAGTCAGGAGGAAGAGGAGGAACCATCAGTCTGAGATCCATGTGCTTACTCGAGCCACTTGTTTCGCGATTCAGAACTGTCTGCTAGCCAAGAGGCCAGATGCAGGAGCCTCGTATGTCAGATGCCACATCCATGAGCAGAGGTTCGACCGCACTCTATTAGACAGCGGCTCTTCGATCAACCTACTTTCGGCAGCCCTTCTCGACCGCTTCGAGTTAGGCACTCTATGACAGAGCAGGATAGTCCTTCAGTTTGCTGATCGATCTGTCAAGAGGCTGAAGGGGTTGCTGAAGGACGTTGTCGTCACGATTCAGGGCCTGAAATTCCCCGTGGACTTCGTTGTGTTGGACATGGAGATCCCTGAGTCTGTGACCGATACCCCCATCATTTTGGGACACCCATTCTTGGTCACAGCCAAGGAGGTGATCGACCATGATAGCGGGAAGGTATACTTTCGCGTTGAGGGCGAGAGTGTATAAATAGAGACGGTCGAGGATATTAGAGCCAGAGATGCAGCTTGCTCAGAGCAGACTTCCGATTCAGAGCAGATGACAGAGGCAGGGCGAGACATCCACCAGGACTGCGATTTTGTGATCACAGATGATGAGGCAGTTTGGGTAGATGCGGTCGCATAGGCCATCCTCTCACCTTCAGAGTTCACTGATGCAGAGACGCCAGCAGAGGAGAGCTTGGAGAGCGCATTCCTAGTCCATGACACATTTTAGGCAGCAGATCCAGTTCTTAACCGCGAGACAGATTTTTGTGAGTATAATACAGATCCCTCAGACTCAGATGTTGATTGGGCAGAGTTTGAGGATTTTATACCGTGTCTGACTTCCACTGAGACCACAACTAGGGAGGAGGTTGATGCCATGCAGAGCAGAGACAGTCAGTAGAGCAGCCTTCTCCAGATACTGATTGTGCGCGAGAGTTTCCGTTCTCCCATGCAGATTTGGCAGCATTCACTCAGACTTTTCAGAGGCTAGATTTGCCATCACCTACTTGTCCAGAGCTGAAGCCGCTACCAGCGTCGCTTAAGTATTGGTTCCTTGCGGGTGAACATGAGATGTACCCAGTCATTATCTCAGCAGATTTGACTAGAGAGCAAGAATCCCGTCTGATGGGGGTTCTTGAAAAGAACAACAAGGCGATAGGATGAAGTGTAGTTGATCTCCAGGGGATAAGTCCGACCCTGTGCTCCCACCATATCTATCTCGAGGAGGACGCGAAGCCGTCGTGTGAGTTCCAGTGACGGCTGAACCCGAACCTTCGAGATGTTGTCATGAAGGAGATCTCGAAATGGTGGAGCGCCGAACTTATCTACTCCATCTCTGACTCCAAGTGGGACAGTCCATTGCATGTGGTGCCCAAGAAGACGGGCATCACTACAGTTGTCAGCGAGTCTGGAGAGGAGATCGCTACCCGGGTACCCACTTCTTGGAGGGTTTGCGTGGATTACAGACGACTCAACCAGGCCACCAAGAAGGATCATTTCCCCCTGCCCTTTATTGATCAAATTATTGAGAGACTGGCAGAGAAGAGCCATTACTATTTCTTGGATGGGTACTCCGGCTACAATCAGATGGCCATCGCGCCCGAGGACCAGGACAAGACCACCTTCACCTGTCCCTTCGGGACATATGCATTCAGACGCATGCCATTTGGGTTGTGAAACGCTCCGGTGACATTTCAGAGATGCATGTTGTCTATCTTTTCAGACATGGTGGGGGAGTGCTTGGAGGTCTTCATGGATGATTTCTTGGTCTACGGCAACGGATTCGACTCCTGTCTTGACTGCCTAGACCAAGTCCCTCAACGATGCATAGAGGTTCACCTGGTGTTGTCTTGGGAGAAGAGTCACTTCATGGTGTCTCAGGGGACGGTGCTTGGCCATATCATCTCCAAAAGGGGCATGGAGGTTGATCCAGCCAATGTGGATGTCATTAGAAAACTCAATCCACCATTTAACTTGCGGCAGTTACGGTCTTTTCTGGGGCACATCGGTTTCTACCGACGCTTCATTCATGATTTCAGTAGGATTGCCCGACCGTTGACTGATCTGCTGATGAAAGACACCGAGTTCCTTGTCGATGACAAGTGTCTATCGTCATTTGAGACTCTCAAGAGCTGTGTTGTAGAGGCTCCTGTTCTCCAGCCACCCGTTTGGTCTCTCCCATTCGAGATCATGACGGACGCCTCCGATTTTGCCGTAGGGGCCGTGCTGGGACAGAGGAGGGATGGAGTCCCATTTGCCATTCACTACGCTAGCCGTACATTGGATGCCGTGCAGCAGAACTATACAGTCACTAAGAAGGAGATGCTAGTCGTAGTTTTTGCCCTAGATAAGTTTAGATCTTACATCATTGGATCTAGAGTGACCATTACACTGATCATACCGCCATCAGGTACCTCATGGCAAAGAAGGATGCCAAAGCCAGATTGACCAGATGGATCCTTCTACTCTAGGAGTTTGATATAGAGATTGAGGATAAGCCTGGAGTCAAGAATGTGGTGGCAGATCATCTCTCCCGATTAGAGCATCTTGAGGATTCTGAGCAGACTGAGCCTATTTGTGAGACCTTTCCAGATGAGGCGATCCTTGCTATCACCTCTCTCCCATGGTATGCCGATATTGTGAACTATCTTGTCGCCAAGAAAGTTCCACAAGATTGGCCCAGGCAGAAACTTGAGACCTTCCTTGCGAAGGACAAGTTCTACCGCTGGGAGGATCCCATCCTTTACCATGAGGGAGGGGATAGTATCTGGCGTCGGTGCATTCCTTAGGAGGAGGAGCACAGTGTCCTTACTTACTGCCACAAGCTTGAGGCAGGAGGACATCACTCTGGGAGGAGAACGGTACAGAAAGTGCTCCAATCCAGCCTATGGTGGCCTACCTCTTCAAGGACTCTGATGAGTTCGTGAAGAGGTGTACTGACTGTTAGAGGATGGGCACTTGTGGACAGCGTGATATGATGCCAATGCAACCCATTCACTTCTGTGAGGTTTTTGATGCATGGGGCATTGATTTCATGGGTCCATTCCCTAGGAGTCAGGGATTCGAGTACATTCTGTTGGCCGTGGATTATGTTAGTCGTTGGGTTGAGGCCATCCCCGCCCGAACCACAGATGCTAGGACTGTTTGCAGATTTTTGAGGAAGCATATCATTTCACAGTTTGGGGTCCCTAGAGTGTTGATATCAGACGGGGGGGTCTCATTTCGTCAACGACAATGTAAAGGCCCTTTCTAGCGAGTTCAGCATAGACCATCAAGTTGCCACTCCATACCACCCTCAGACGAATGGTCTTGCTGAAGTGTCGAACGGGAGATCAAGACTATATTGCAGAAAGTCGTCCTCCCTGACCGAAAGGATTGGTCACAGCTTTTGGACTCAGTCTTGTGGGCATATAGGACGTCTTTCAAGACTCCTTTGGGTACATCTCCCTTTCGCCTCGTTTATGGAAAGACGTGCCATTTACCTTTGAGCTGAGACATAGGTCACTTTGGGCTGTTACTGATATACTTTTGGATCCATAGCATGTAGGAGATCAGAGGAGGGTAGAGTTAGCAGCCCTGGAGGAGCTTCGTGATACAACCTTTTTGAGTAGCCTACAGTACAAGGAGAGAGTGAAGGAGTGGCATGATTCTCATATCAGCCACAAGCAGTTTGAGCCATGACATCGAGTATGATTGTTCGATGCCAGGTTGAGATTATTTCCAGGGAAGCTACAGAGCAAATGGAAGAGACCTTAATTGGTTTGAAAGGTACACGACAACAGGAGTATTGACATATCTGAGTTGTCTTCTAAGAGTACCTTTCGTGTTAACGGTCAGCGGCTCAAGCCATATCTAGATCATGAGACGCGGGTCGTTGACATTGCCCCGATTCACTTTCGTGAGATGTGTTCTCTTGACTCACATCTATTGCATCTCACACCTGATTATCACTGTTCTCCCGACTTGTATAGATCCAGTTGTCCATATCACACATTCTTCAGTCCAACACCCCATTTACATCTTTGACGTTGCTATACTTAGGGTGTACTTTACCCTAAGTATAGGGGGGTGTGAGACTTTTGAGTTTCTTTTGATTCATTTTTACCTCTGTTTTGCTGCCTATACTTAGGGATATTTTATCCTAAGTATAGGGGAGGTAGACCCTGTACAATCTTCACTCGGCTTTCCCTTTGTGTACAGCCTGCTATACTTAGGATTATTTGATCTTAAGTATAGGGGAAAATCCCGAGATCCTCTTGCATTTCTATTCTTTCATTCGCCTTTGTATATAGCCTTCCTTTTCACTTCCCTATACTAAGCACGAGTTATGTCTTCTTCATCGCTCTTGACTATGAGGACATCTTTCGAGCTAAGTATAGGGGTGTGTGTATATATTTCATATATACTTTAGCCATAACTCGTACTTTGTGTGAGTATGTTAATAAATAAAAATGGCTAAAAACCAAAACCTAAAAATCCATAAAAATTAAAATTTTTCCTTGTAAATAAAAATTCTTTTATTGCACATACATAGCTAGTGTACAAATTATTTTTGTAAAAATGTTTGTAAAAACTTTTTGTGTAGATAGCTTGTAAATATTTTCATATCAAAGTTATGTATATAGTATAAATTTTTCTAAAATTTTTTGAAAATCAAAAGTTTGCCAAAAACCTTGTGTAAATTTATGTAAATATTTCGCAAAACTTGCATTCAAGCATACATTCATGGTTTCAAAACATTTTTCAAAAATTTTGCACATGTGTAAATATTTGTAAATTGCATCTTTGTAAATACTTGTATAATTTTTCCTGGATTATAGTTGACATTTAAACTAGCTTGGAAATAGATTGGAAAATGGAGCTTGATTAAGATCTTAAATCCACCTAATTATAATAGGAACCTTATAGGGCTTAGGGTTGAGACTTTTCAGGTCCATGGTGACTTAATTCTTTGAGTCCACTAGGCTATGATCATATGTCATCTCAATGAGCCTAAGTAGAGCACTTAACAACACACACATGACTCATATAGACAATGGCTTGACTTGGACCCGCACTTTACACCGAGCTCTCTACGAATGAGGCGGTGAGGAGGTAGTCTTCCTTGACTTGGGGTAGCATATGAGGGTATTATTTATAGGCAGAACCTCTCTTCTTCTTATAGTGAAGGAAGTGCGTCTCAACTTGGTTTGGTTGCCATGAGGTCTAACGACAGGAGTTGTGAGTTGCAATAATGCTTCAAAAGAGGGATAGTCTACTGGCTCAAGAGGAAAAACTCCTTATGTATATATGCTGCACTTTGTAGATATGTTGTACAGATGCACATCGAAAAAAATGCAAAAAGAAAATAACTCCAAAAAAGTGGTGGGTCTGAGAGAAAATGATAATCCCACCGGAGTGTATATAGTACAATAAGCAAAGCTTGAGACTCATGTTCCATCTTATGTAGCTTGCAGCATGGAGACTTAGCTACACTGGATGAGCTCCCAAGGATACATGGCTACACTGGTCATGGTCCATTCTCTTCTTCCCTCTCTTCTTGAGCCGGTTGAACTTGAACTTAGAAGGGAATACCCCGCTCCTCGAGGAAAGAGTGGCCAGACTAGGGTCATAGAGTTACCTTGTTGGGGAGGGTTGTCATTTTGCCTACTTCTGAGGTGGAGAGCTATACCTCACTTACACTGTACAAGGAAAGATTCATGGTCTTCAGGGTTTGTGTATGTAGTCTTGTTCTGATCTGGATTATTAAGGAGTCTTGATTATAGTTTAGTGGATCTTAGAGGCTGTTGAGTTTTAAACCTAAGTCCAAATAAGGTTCCGACACATTAATAATCCAAAGATCTGATCGAGCTCCATATTTCAAATTAATGAAGGCAAGTTTAATAATAAGCATTAATCCTTGTATTTCCTCTCTTTTTCTTTTTCCTTTTCTTTTTCACTTCTTTTTCAAATAAGTGTTTGCTAAGGGACTAGCAAAGTTAAGTATAGGGGGTGACGAATACCCATTCATCACTCTTTATTCTTTTATTTTAGCTACAAAACCCTTGCCAAAAGATCATGAAGATATGTGTAAATATCATAAATTGTCAAAATGCATGCATTGTGTAAAATGCATAATTAGCATATTTTGTACATAAATAAAAGAATAAAGAAATAAAAGAAAAAGAGGGAAATATTTGGAATAAATATTGAGCTACCTAATCCCAAGGGAGGGCTCAGTATGGGCCTGACCGCAAAAGAATCCAAGTAGAGGGAGATAGGGTCAATCATGTGTACATAACCCTATGTATATAAATAAATTTATTTTCCTCTAAATAAAAATAAAAATGTGTTTTTGTTAATTTATACATATTTATGAAAATAAAATAAAAAATCATAAAAATAAAAATAATAAAAATCATTTCCCACATTGTACATATACCATGTAAATATGTATATAAACCTATTTATTTAACTAATGTAAATAATTCATAAAAATAAAATAAAAATATCTTTTTATTCCAAATTTTATGTTGTAAATAAATAAAATATAAAATTGGAATATTATATAAAAATAAATAATTAAAAATAAAAATAAAAATTCCTTTTATTTATATACCTATATAAAAAAATAATATAATGTAAATACGTTATTTATTTTTCAAAAAAAATAAATAAAAATCACTAAAGATTAATTTTAAAAATAAGAAACCTTTTTCATGTTTAAACTTTTTCGAAATAAGGTCATTTACTATTTTTTATTGAATTTCTAAATAATTAATAAATGGCCATTCCTGATTGGTCCACGGGGGATGTTGACCCCCGGTCAACTCTCCCCCCCAGGACCACTAGATCCGGATCTGTTGCTTTCGACCTGACTTATCTTAATTTCTCCCACTCAATCCTACACCCATTCGCCTAAACCCTGGGTCCTAATCACACTCGATACATCCGAGACCCTCGCCCGATCATTCTCCTAGGGACCCGAGCTTCACCGTGCCCTGCCCGACCCCATCTTCTCGAACCCTCAGTTGTATAAAGCTCCAGCTCCGGCCGCAATTTCATTCCATCTTTGGCTTCGCCTTCCCATCCCAGGACCTCCACTGCCTTCCCTAGAGTGACAGCTAGCCGAGGGCCATGTCGCAGTGAGGAAGAAGTGCCCCCAGCCACTGATCTGGCGATTCCATCACCGTGCGCCGCTGCGAGGTGCGCCAAGCCTCAGACCCCCACGATTCCTTAAGGCCAGGACCCCCAGAGCTCCGGCATCTCATCCACAGTCGACATCCTCCATCAGGTAACTTCGATACCTTCTAGTTTAGCCTAATTTCCCTTTACGCCCAAATCGTTCCTCCACCGTCGCCAGTCGATTCACACCGTTTCCGTCACTCATTCGATCTCCCGACCTCCGATTCATACTCACGAGACCTCTCCCCATATTCTCCGCACCTCCGTTCACCTTGGTTCGCCCCGGAACCAAGGGTCGAGTCTCCTCCGCCGTCGCCTCTCCGGAGACCACGCTCCACCCCCCTTCCGACCATCCGTTCCACCCCTAACCGGGTCGAGGCAATTTGCCATCGACCTAGGAGTCTTTCTGTGCTATATTTGTAGGTCAAAGGACCCCATATGGGGGTCGAGTCGTTCGAGCACAGGAGCTTCGCTCCTCCACCGTCACTGGGCCGCTCCGATGGTCCCCGGCTTCATCGGAGGAGTCCATCAGCTGCGGAAGAGTCCAAGCTTCACGTTCCTTATCTCAGCAGCTCCAGAGGAGGTCCTCGACGTGCGCATTGGGCCGACAAACCTCGCCGGCATCGAGTTCTTAGAGGATCCTCCTCCACCGTCGGATCAGCCCTCCGTTCCAAACTTGATCATAGCCGTTCATCTGCGGAGCTTCAGCCACCGCCCGATCCACTTAGGGCTCGATCCAGGCCGTCCATCCAGATGAAGAGGCGCCTTATATTCTCAGCCGTCAGATCAGCACGTGGCGCCTCCTCGTCCATCCGATAATAATGGGGGTAATTTCACTTAGGCCCTCCTTAGTTTTGTTATTTCCACTTAGTCCTGTAAACATTTAGCGTAGTTGTTTTTATTTTGGAGATTTTGCATAGTGGACCTCGATGTTTCTTTCATTTGTGATTTAGTCCCTGTGTATGTGAGCTACGTGCATCGTCACGTGAGGATTTGGACAATTTGTAATTGTAATCCTGTATTTCCTAGATGTTACTGATTGAATCTTTTAAATAGGAATTAGATTTATGCCCCTCCGTGCCTGATTTACGTGCCTTGCGCGTGATTTTGTGGACTTTTTGCGCAAGGGCCCCTGAGCTTTATTTGCTTGTTACTGTTTGGTCCCTGGAAACATGTTTCTTTGCATTTAGGTCCCTATCTACTTTGTGCCTTGTTTTTATTGAATAAAATATCAAATTAAATCCAAATCAGGTGAAATTTGGATATGTGGCTCCTGCCACAGTGTAAAAATTTTCTTAAATTTTTGGGACATTTTTAAGGCGTTTTATTATTTTTAAAAATTCAAAAACAGTGATTTTTGCTATTGTCTGACTTATAAAATCAAAGAAAAATATAAAACTTCTTTAAAAATTCTAAAAAATTAGGGTTAGTTAGTTTTAGTGTATTTTAGTTTCTGTCCAATTTTCGTGCTTTTTAGATTTATAAAAACCAAAAAAAATAAAAAAACTAAAAATCTTATAAAAATTCTAAAAAACTCTATAAAATCAAAAATTGCAAACTCTTTTTCTTTAGTTTAGTTTATACTTATATTCTCATAAAAATTGCCTCCAGACTTTTATAGATCCATTTTATATTTTTAATGGATCTTTCAAGTCTGGCTGTATAGTTATCCTCGGTTTTCTCACTTCTCGATTTTTAGAAAATCATATAAAAATTAAAAAATTCTGAAAAATTCACCAAAAACAATTAAAAACCTAAAAAAACATAAAAATAATTTTGTTTGATTTTTTTGAGCATTTTCGGATGTTTAATTAAATTATCGTGTTTGCTTGTTTTTACCTGTTCTTATTTTTCCCCTTTATTTCAAATACAAAAATTTTTTAAAAAGAATTAAAAATCCACCATAAAAATATTTTAGTCTTTATTTTTGATTTTGGCTACTTCGTAGGCTGCAAGGCCAACTCGTGCTCCCTGAGTCCGACCTTGGTCGCTATACCAGGTTAATAAATTAGCGAGGACCGCTTTCTGTGTTTTGATCGATTGTATCTTTTATTTGGTGGTTCTATCCTTATTTTCTTGATTGGCCAATTACCGTGAGATCTGGGTCGCAACGACCCTTGTCTACCTTTACCCGAATTTTATGGGACTCGATCATTCGACCGATCAATGTTGTGAAGGGCGAAGTGAAGGAAGAGGAATATTCGGGAAGTGAGTCTCCCCGAATAGAAGGTGAACATCTCGGAGTGTAGAATGAGTTCGCATAGTCCGAACGAGAAATACTCCAGTCCGACATCTTCAAAATCAATAGGCAAGATGCGAGAACACGAAGGTCAATGCAAGAGTAAAATTGAATGAAGGCGCAAATTGCGCAGAAGGATCTTTACTACTAGCAAGCAAACACAATACAAACCCCCAGTTCACCAACTCAACTCAATGTGAAGACCATGAAGGTTCGATCAATTATCTTGTCGATTTTAGAGTTTGGTGAGAATACAATCTATCAGAGCGGTTTAAGCGAGCTGTTAGGAACCCAATGCTCTCAAGAGACTGGCCTAATCCCAAAGCTAGATCTTTCCCATCCAGTATGAATTGCGGACCGTTTACCGGCTACCCGATCAATTCAATCTGTTAAGGACGTCACGGGCCGCTTTACCGGCTACCGGAGAGATCCTCATTGGAGAATGACTAACCCAAGATAGTAGTCTGAAAAGAGTTCGGGCGTGGCTCTATCCTAGTGTGTGGGTCGCTCTCTTGCTCAAGCAAACCAAACAATGAGGGGGTTACTCTCCCCAAAACAATAATTTTCCTTGTATTTTTTAGGGTCGAGTTTTCTTTAGCAGTCCCGATTTTAGCAGTTATCACTTGGTTAAAATATTTTCAAAGAATCGCTTACCGAGTGTCCAATTTCCTTTTAAACTTATGTGAGTGAAAACAAGGAAGGAGATCGGAAATTCCAATGCGCGATTAAAAACAATGATGCATGCAGGGGTTAGAGATGCATACCTTGTCGCCAGCACTCTACATGCAAGTGATCTGTGCAGAATTGAAATAAACTATCCTATATGCAAATGCAAGTGAACCGTCCTAGATGATAGCTTCTATTAACGGACAAGAACAAGTTAATTTGACTAAGTCCAAATTACGCTCTACTCTATAGGTACAAAAATTTCTTATTTAGGGTGTTTGGACCTAATTAATACCTAGCTCAAGTAAATTAATTAAAGTAATCAAGAGGTAGCTCATGAAATCTGCAGAAAACAAAGAAAAATAAGGCGATGAAAACAAAACCGATGAGGTCCCCCAAGTGCACTGGCACTTGGCGAAACCGACCCCGCAACAAATGAATATCCTTTTACAGAGTTCAAATGGAAAAGAAACTCTCTCTCTCTCTCTCTTTCTCTTTAATTTTTTTTCATCTCCTTCACTTCTTCTTCTCCTCTTCTCACGCTATCATGTGGCTTGGTGAAGAATCAAGCCGCCTCCACGTTGCTTGGGTGCTTCGGCTCTCCTAGGATTGCCTACTTCGCTCCGCGGGCCCTCGCAAGAAAAAGAAAAGAAAACGTGTAAGAAAAACAATTATCAAATATGAGAAAAAAATGAAATGAATGCAGTGGATATAAACAATGAAGTGAATGGTAAAAATGTAAATAGATATTTACAACCAAGAATAGCAGGTCAAAAGAGAAACCTAACTACCCTCGCCGTGCCTCCCCGGCAACGGCGTCATTTTGTTGTTCGCGAAATCTTGAGGGGTCGGATAAATGAATGGTAAGAAGGCCGTTGCTATCCCCAAAAATCTCGTGACAAACAAAAAATATTTTTTTTTATTTTTACTACTAATTAACCTGTATAGCAGACATGGCCGAACTCAGTGAGGCTACAAATCCCGAGGGTTATTCAACTAATCAAAATCAATTAAGAGAAAACAAGAATCTCAAAGGACAACCATCCTTGTTTTTTGTGATTTTTTTATCTTTTTAATTTTTTAAAATTTTTTATTTATATTTTTTGTGCTTTTTTTTATTTTGTAATTTTTTTATTTTTTGAAAAATAATACAAAGCAATATTCACAAGATCAAAAATACGCGCACCAACTCTTTTTGTAATTTTTCAATTAATAAAAAATACTCAGAAAAAATCGAGAGAAATTTTTTTTGGGTTTTAAATGTTTTGAAATATTTTTGAGAATTTTTATGGAATTTCAGATGTTTTTGTATTCCTGTTATTGCTGGTAGCACTTGCCTCTGTATATAGATGAAGTGGTCCCGATGTTTTAGTAGGTGTGCTACACCGACTAGAACACAACCACTCTAGGTGACTGCACCTGTGAGCTTGTAAATAACTGTCTTCTCACACAACTCTAAGATTGACAAGATAAAAGACCGAACTTTCACAAACTTCACTGTGTTGAGTTGGTGAATTAGGGGATTTTGTTTATTTTTTTGTGTTTGTTTGTGTGCATACTCGATATACTCTGCGTATTTGCATCATTTTCTTATATATCTTGACTTAATTATCGTGATCTCCCGATCTCCATCTTTTATTTCAAGAGATGGAAAACTGGAATTATTTTTATCTGGATTTCACGGATTCTTCTCCTTCTCCATTCGGTACAACTCCATTTTATCAGGAGGACTTTGTTCCTGATTTTTCTTTTTGTACATATATACCTCATCGGAAATTTCAGGCATCAGACTTTGATTATTTTCCACACCCATCATCAGATTGACCACCATTTCACCCACCAGATACTGAGCTGTTGGAGTCACCTATCATGGACACCACCCTTGAGTACATTACCCAGATAGCAAAGCAAATAAGGAAAATGATAGATGACCTCACTAGTATAAATAAGAGCCACAATGCCGCCTCACCCTCTGGAACCATGGATTCATGAGAGGATATCCATGAGAGCGTTCATTTCCCCAAAATACAAAAAATGAGAAAAATATAAAAATACAAAAAGATAATAATGGGAGACTCCTAGTTGGGTCAGTTTGCAAGGAGAGGTCACCCATGCCACATTCCTTGCCTACACATACATTCACCATAGTTTCCGCCTCCTTCGCCCCCAAGGATGACACTGTACAGACTGATCTTAGTCACATTCCAATATCTTCTCAAGTATGGAAAAGATAGAAAATCTAAAAAATATTGACTTACCCTGATGCCCCACTTCGAAAGGTCATTAACCAAATGGTTGTTCCTATACCCAAGAAAAGAAAGAGACGACACAGAATTGAGCGACACATTCTTACCATGGCCACTGCCCACATCATCACGCACTATCTGCCCTATAGGAAAGGGGATACTGGTACACCCCTCATGAGATGTGCCATTTCTTACTGCCATTGTGATCACACTCTTCTTGAAAGCAGTGCATCGATTAATATAATACCCTTCTTGCTCATAAAATCAATCAATCTGGGGCCTCTCAAGAAAACCAAGATGATTTGTCAATTAATTGATGGATCACTAAAGAGGCCAAAGAGTATTCTTCAAAACATTGTCATTCAGATCCATGGCATGAGGTTCACTGTGGATTTTATTGTATTGCCCATGGATACCTCCACCCCTGTGGAGCACACTACAATCGTTCCCGGAACAACCCTTTCTCACCATTGCAAGAGTTGTTATTGATTCCAGACCTAGAGAGGTGTCCTTTCGTTTTGACAAGGAGAGCGTTTGGATTGAGAAGATCACTATACCCACTGCCAGCTAGGAACCCACATCAGATGAGAGTATTCCTGTGTCAGCTGACCCTGAGGACTATGATTTAGCTGTAGATATCAGAGAGGTTCTCTTTATCATGGATGATATTGAAACCTGAGAACTCTTCTTCAGGGAGGAAGGTTCGGAAAGCATACACCTTGGAGTTCCCTCTTCCTATGTGTGGCGAAGTGTTGATGAGATCCACAACTTTTACATCAAAGACACCTTAGTGCGGAGGGCAGATTTAGGAGAGACTTCCCATGGTGGACCTGATAACACTACTTCCACTGATGAGTCCATGCCTTTTCATTTTGGATTGCCGAGGATTTACTCCATGTCGATCTTGAGCAGGCTGTGTTAGCTGATGACACCGATAATGACTTGCACCTTATTAGATCAATTCCTTAGCGATCACACAAGATGGTACGCTTTCTACCTTCTTGATCATTGTGTAGCCATCACTTTGTATATCCGCTTTTGTTTCTTTCTTTCTATCTACCGTTTCCCTCATCCACCCTGATCTGTGTGTTTTTCCTTGCTTAGGATGCATTTTATCCTAAGTATAGGGGAGGTGGACGAGTCGAGTGTTCTTTTTTCATTCTGTTTCATTACTCATGTTGTTGCCTATACTTACGGATTTCTTGCTCTAAGTATAGGGGGAGTGATGTATACATTCCCGCAATGTTTTTTCTTCTTTTTATCAGTCTGTTGATCCCTCTGCTGTCTCCTTAACTCTTGATATTCTGTCTATACTTAGGGATATTTTACCCTAAGTATAGGGAGAGGCAGGTCAAGACGATGATTTGTTTATTCTCGCCCTCGACCCTCCCAACTTTGTACACAGTCTGTTATACTTAGGATTAATTGATCCTAGTATGGGGTTGGTCAACTTCTTATTCTTTATTATTTAGTTGTTGTAGTATAGACTTTCCTATACTTAGCACGATTTATGTCTTACTTTTTCTCTCTGATCTATGAGGACATAGTTCAAGCTAAGTATAGGGGGTCGTATATATGTTGTATGTACTTTAACCATAACTTATACTTTCGTATCTTCAATAATATGCCTAATTAATAAAATTTAAACACACATCAAATTCTTTGTAATTACGGTCAATAAGATGGTTAAAAATATTTTCCAAAAAGTTTGAAAAATGGTTGGAAAACTCTTTGAAAAATCTTTCAGAAACTGTTTGAAAAATATTTTGTGAAATGTTTTCAAACCTTTGTAAAAATATTTTGTTTATAAAAATTCCTTTTATTTATTTGAATCAAATCTTTCGAAATTCTATTTTGAAATAGTTTGGAAAATGGTTGCAAAAATACTTTGAAAACCTATACATACTTCTTGAAAAATCTTTGCAAATTAATTTTCATATTTTGTAAATATTTGCAAAATATATTTGTTAAATTATTTTTTAAATGAATTTTTCAAAAGGTTTTGTTAAAATATTTTTAAATTATTTTGATAACTAGATACATTTTAAAGTAAATAAAATTCTTTGCAAATTCGGTGGATAATAATACATTAATAACCACTAATATTCAACTTGTAAATGACTAGTGTAACTCCTTAAACCTAACTCTTATAAATATAGAAGCACTCCGGTGTAAATATCTGCACATATTCCTTCCACTAACTTTTATCAAAAATCCCTAAAAATTTCATAATTTTCAAAACCCATAAAAATTTGCAAAATCTTTTATAAAATTGCATAAAAATTTGCAAAACTTTTTCAAACAAATCCATACAAAGTTCAAAATCAGGAAATTGCTTCACAAACATATTTTCATGCATTATACATAACATCTACATTTTTCAGAATAATCAAGACAATTGAACAAGTCTAACATAAAATCTGAAGATTGAGGTTTGTTATAGACCTTAATACACTTAATTTCAGAGGAACGCATTGAGGACTGGAATTGAGGATACTTCAGGTCGTGTTGATTTAATTCTTTAGGTTCCATGAGACTATATTCATGAGTCGATTCAATGTGTCTAACTAGAAGCCTTCATATCATATGTATGACTCTTGAGATTTTGGCTTGATTGGAAGCCTCACACTTGACACTTTCCTCAGCTCATATAGATAGTTGAAAAATCTTGGAGTCTAAGTCTGGATGATGCTAGGCCAGCTCATCAAGGGTGGCTCAGGAACCATTCTTGGGGATTGCCGAAATAGATGCTTTAACATATTTCTTTTGGTGACCATGATATCTAAAAATTGGAGACTGGATTGATACAATGCTTCAAATAAGGAATGGTCTGCTGGTGTAACTTTTTCCAGGATCCCAAAACATGGGTGGACCAAAAGATTCTATATTCGTCGAGGCATAAACAAGAATGCAGAGCAATGCAAAATCAAAGAAAATATCCAAAAGAAGGTTACACCAAAAATTCCATAAAAATATTGAGCTTCCAGAAGAGCCTGCTTCTTGGTGAAGACTTGATTACATTGACCGAGCTTCACAAGGGAATGAAGACTATACTGATCCATTCCCACTTCTTTTCCCATTCTGCTATCTTCTCGCTCTTTTGGATGTAAAAACTAGCAGCACCTGACCTTAGAAGGAAATATCTATCTCCACGAGGATGAGTTACTAGAGGATAAGACTCCTTGATAGTTCTGTAGTTTGTTTGGGAAGAGCTAAAAAATTCACACACATGGTTCTATCATTTCAAGGTTGTGAGAGTATGCGACTTCAAGGATGGTTTTGACCAGACTGTGAAGAGAACTGGATAATAGGATTATGTAACCTAAGGGTTGTTATGTCATACTTCATAACTTCAATGCGACTTCAAACACATAAATAATCCAAAAGTTTTAACTAAGCTCCAAACTTTGACTTTATCAAGACAATTTTAAAAGTCGAAAATTATTCCAAGTCATTTCCTTTTCTTTTCTTTATTTTCTTTTTTACACTTATAAGTACAAGTTTTTACTAGGGACTAACAAAGGCAAGTATAGAGGGGTGATGAATTTCCATTTCATCACCTTTGTTCTTTCATTTTGGCAAAATGCATGTATATATCATTAATTTGTGAAAATAAACACTCCATAATTCACACAAAATACTGTATAAAATACTACATAAAAATATATTTAATTCTAAAATAAAAGAATAAAGGAAAAAAAGAAAAAAAGAATGAAGTGTCAAAGACACTGAGTGACCCTAGACTCCGAGACCCAATCATCATGATGACTAGGTCGACAAGGAATAAAGTAGGGGGAAAAAGGGTAGAGAAACTATGCAGAAAACCACATAAAAACCCTAATTATTTTTTCTCAATAATTGCATTTTGGGATCCATATTATTTTCTCTTTTTTATACTTCAAATCAATAAGCTTTCAAAATGAAAATTATAATATAAATACAAAGAAAAATACAAAATTGATTCACTGCAAAATAATGCATTGTATGCCCAGGACACACAAAATAAAAAGTCGCAAAGAAAACTTTGCACACCCGTATCTCTTCATACAAATTCAAAATTAACCACATTTTTCTTTATTATTCATAAAATAAAATTAGTTATTTAATGAAGGAGGTTTCATTCAATTTGGTGTTAAGATGCAAAAGTTAAATTTAAAACCCTCATTATGCAACATACATGTATACCATATTCAATTTATTTATTCATTATAATTTTAAGTTCCTTATATTTTTATAAATTTGTAAATATTATTTAAAGCACATGTTAATAATTAAAATAAAATAAAACTATTAAGTATAAAATAAAATATATAATATAGTTCAATATATAGGGAAAGTATACTGCAATACACCTATAAAACTCATGTCTATAATTAATTATGCATATAAATAAACTCAAAAAATATAATAAAAATACCCAAATATGTAAGTAAATAAGTTATAAATATATAAAATACCTTTATATAATAATAAAATACAAAATAAAATATATAAAATACATGCATATTTACACATATATATATACGCATGTAAATATTAACATGTTATAAATAGCCTTGTAAAATAAATAAAAATATGCATAAAATACTACACTAAATTATAATCATTTTTTTATGTTTTGGTAAAAAACTAATTAATTAAATTGATATTTTTT
Organism: Ottelia alismoides; assembly: GCA_037367405.1. Classification (NCBI taxonomy): domain Eukaryota; kingdom Viridiplantae; phylum Streptophyta; class Magnoliopsida; order Alismatales; family Hydrocharitaceae; genus Ottelia; species Ottelia alismoides. Next base: position 771,097 of record JAZKJV010007540.1, on the reverse strand, counting down.
TATTGATTTTTGAAGGCAATTTTGCATTGAGGTTGGTCCACGTGGACCAACCAGATCCGTCCATTTGTTGACCTTGGTCAACCGTACAACCCTCCCATTTGCCCGTGTCAGAAGCTCATGGGAGGCCTTCTTCTCCCAATTTCCATGCCATCACCATGCATCCCCTCACCTCGAACCTTCCGCCATTCTGAACCTCGCACATCCTTCTCCCATGCCAACTCCATGTACCTATCACTAACATCCCACACACAATCTCTCCTCGAAACCCACCATCTTCTTCGTCTATAAAGTCACCCCGCTTTGCCATTTTTGCATTTCATCACCCATGGGAGGTTTTTAGCCCCTCAGACCAGACCTAATGCCTTGTGTATTGTTATAGAAGCTTGTTCCCACTATTTGCAGTTATGAGGAACCATCTTTGGGCCAGATCGGCCCATCACCGAAGCTAACCCTGTCAGTTCTGCTTCCTTGGCTTCCCGACCAAGTCGAGGTATGTTTTCTGACATTTCTAGGTAATCTTATGTCTTAGATTTCATTTCTCGTATTTAATTTTTGTTTTTAGTGTTTAATTTAGGTGTAATCTAGAATCCACAATTTGACACGGAGCTCGAGCTCCAAGATAAATCCATCTCGTTTCTGACTATTTCACGCTTCGATCTTCATGCCATTTCGATCCCTAATGATTTTCCACATTTTGCCTACTTGCCTAACCTAGATCGTACATGGATCTATCGAATAGAATTTTGCTTCGCCACCCTTCATAAGAACTTCGTTGCTCTTTTGCTCTCGGTGCTTCCCAACTTCACTTCTTAGTCGAGGCGACTTGCTTTGAGCTAATGAACCATTTGGTGCAGGTCAGAGGGCTGAATCCTCTACTAGAGCCTCAAATTGATGGTAGAACATACCTCAAAGTCTCCTGAAGTAGACCACCTCGAAGATCTTCATCAAGACCACGTGGAGCTTATCGGCCACAGCCTGCAACTGTTGAGGATGCCCACGAACCCATAATCGTTGCCAGATCGAGAAGAGGACACCGGAGTCACCAGGAAAGCTAAATCGAAGCTCAGCTCCAACGTGTTCTTGGGATGTTCTTCCAATGCCCTTAAACACCGTTGGATGAAGAACACGACCCAGATCTAATCTGGGCCATCCATTCAAGCCACCGTCGTCTTCCTACGACCGTCAGATCGTCCATGTGTTAGTTAGAGAACAGTTCGATCAAAGGCCATTAAGTGTAGTAATTTGCATAAACCCCCTCCATATTTTCATTTATATTCAAAGAGTCCCGCAAATATTTAATTAAGCATTAACGTTTGTGGAAAAATTGCAAAAAGAAACCCCATATTAATTGTATATTGCATTTAAGTCCACTACTAGGTCACCTCATGTGGTCTCCCATGTGAGTGGCCAAATTGCATGTACACCCCTCCAGTTCTTCTAATTGCTATTTAGTATAAAAAATTGCATTTTAGCTCAAAAATTTTGGGCATTTTGCCTGTAACACCTCACCATTTATTTTTATTGCATAAATGACCCTGCCAGCTTATATATTTTTATTTATGCCTTTAATTTTTTATAAATAGTTCTTGTGCTCCAAAGTTATGCAAAAATAGGAGAAAATGCTTGATATGATTCTCATTTGTGCCATATACTTTGTTTAACATGTTTCTTGCATTTTCCCTTTATTATAAAAGGATCCTTTTTATTCCCTGTTTAGCATGAAGAATATAAAAATTAGAAAAAATCTCTTTAACAATTCCAAAAAAGGAAATATATATTATTATATTTTATCACTCCAGATTGAAAATCACTAAAAGATACACAAGAAAAAACCCAAAAATAGAAAACCCCCTCTAACACTAAAAAAATTAGAAAAAAATTCCCGAAAATTCCAAAGAATATTTTTTGTCTTATATTTTTATATATATTATTACTACATATTAAAGAAAATTTGGAGAAATTTTGGATCCATTTTATGTTCTTAAATCTCAAAATAATTCAACCTATTTATTTATTCCTTGATTTAGGATATTTTAGAATTTCAAAATATGAAAATATCAAAATTACTAAAAATTCTCAAAAATAGAAGGAAAATAAAAAACATTTTATTTTATAATTTTTGACTATATATAGTAAATAGAATACTTTATATATCCTTTATATACATATATATAATTATATATACTTAATATTCTTATAAATTATTATAATACCTAAATATAATTTTAAACCCTTTAAAAAATAAAAAATTTTATTTTTATTTATATTTGATGATATATATATATATATTGCATACATTATTTATATTACCTATATTATACATATTACATATATACATACACTTATTATATACTAAAAATAAAAAGAAATTAAAAATCAAAATAATATAAAAAGAAAATAAAAATTATAAAAATAAAAACATAAAAAATATAAAAAACCATAAAAATAAATAATTAAAAACCCACAAAACACTAAGTACATTACATATAAATATCTATATACCTATATTAGAGATATATAATACATGCTACACCCATCTGTTCCCTATGTTTGACACCCTATGCATAGTTGCATACTATACACATTTATATGTAGGTCTATAATAAATTTTGACTCCACATCATATTGTATTTCTTTATTATTCATTGTGGGTTGATTGTTGACTGAATCCATCAGCTTCCGTGAGCGGTCTCTTCAACGACTATGGTCCTACCTTGTCAGACCCCATGGCCACCTCTCGATAGTTGATAGTTCAACAATGGGCACCACTTAAACTATCAACGACTACAATTGATCTATACCCCTTCGCAGATGAAGGGCCCCGATCAAATCTTCATCTTGAATCAAAGACTAATTCCCTCCTAAGATGGATGGCTATGATTAGAACTAGACCTGAACCTCCATTTGATGGTGGCTGCTTCTAAGAAAGAATAGGGAAGAACTACGTTTCTACCTTGCTTCAAATGTTTGAATCTCCGTCTGGCTGCTCTCCAGTCGTTGAGATGCTCCAAGGGTTCTCGCGAGTGTTCCACAACTGTCGGTGTACTTAAGAAGGTCCGGGCCTCATTACTAGAGGTCTAGAGCTGAGTATGAAGCTCGGGCACCTGGGAGCCTTTGTACATAGTCGAATCACATGCTAGGAGGGGTCTTTGTAGTTTATGCCTACATGGTTAGAAATGGGGGACAAGGGCAAAGCTTCTTATCCTTTTATTAGGTGAAAATGGTTGAGGATAAGGCGTGGCGGGGACTTCCGATGAAGCGATGGAAGATGGAGGTTGGAGGCCTGATCTGAGTGAGACCAAGATGGATGGAGATGGTAGGAAGGATGTAGAAGTGTAGGGGGTTGAAGTGAGTTAGTCAGCAAGTCGGTACAATCGAGTTTAGATGATGAATAAAGAGCCGGAGCCTAGTGCTGCGACGTATTATTTTTTTTGGTATTTTTGCTAACCAAGAAGAAATTAAATGAAACTAAATGTAGATCTAAGCTGTTGGAATCAAAATGAAAGAAATTCTAATGATAGAAGCAGCTCACCTGCCCATGGTGGATGGGAGCAGAGGTTCGTTGGAGGGTCTCCAACGCGGTGCTGAATAACCTCCGAATCAATATTTTACTCATTGCCAATCAATGAGATCACCTCTTATCACGAGGAACACTCTCCAACCACTGGTCTTAGGATTACGGAAGATTCAAGAGGGATTAAACGTGAAATCGAAGGCTGGAGGTCGTATTTATAGTAGAACAATAGGGCTTCCTAGATCATGTGTTTTCGATTCAATCGATGATGTTCGCATCATTCTAGGGTATGGCGTCATGGAGGTTGAGTAGATGAAGAGATTTCGTAAAGAAATCGATCGAGATGGAGGTGTGTATTGAGAACTAAAAAATGGCAACCAAGTCGCGAGTCTGTTTTGCGCAACCCAAGGATGAATTCGGTTAACCTAGGGTCAATGAATGGATGAATCTCATTGGTTCACACATGCATACAAAATGCCAAAACAGAAAATAAAAATGAGAGATAAATAAGAATACAATAGCTAAGTATTTTATTAATAAAAACTTAAAACATAATAGGTATATATACATATAGTTTATGTATTTATTTTTATTTTTTATTTTTAATACTTTTTGTTTTATTTACATATTTTATATATTTATAACATTATTAAATACATATTTACATATTTTGATTTTATTTACATTCATAAATAATTGTATGTTTATACATTATAATATATTATAAATGTATATTATAATGTATTATTTATTTTAGTGTTCTTTTACATGTTTTTATTTATATTTTTAATATATTTTTAAAAATATATAAAATTATTTATAATACAAAGAGAGTAAAAATTCAAAGAATAAAATATATGAATAATATATATAGATACACAATGGTACCTGAGAAAGCTGACTTTTGTATCTTAACTCCACTTTTAATGAAACCACCTTCATTAAATAGATAATTTTAATTGGAATAAAAAGGAGACGAGTTTATTCAATTTGAATTCAAATGGAGAAGATATTGATATGTGAAGTTTGGTTTGTGACCTTTTCATCTGCGTGTCCCACTTACACTATGTATTATTTTTAAGGTCTATTATTTTTGTAATTATATATATAGTAATATGTACAAGGTTTATATCGAAAACTTTAATTGAGGTGCGTAAATGTGTGAATAAAATAGATCCAAAAATGGCTATTTTCAAGATAAAAATTAGGGTTTATACAGTGTATTGGCCCTCATCCCCCTACTTTACTCCTTATCGACCAAGTCAATATTGAATTGGTCTCAGGCTTTATCTCCATTCAATATCTTCGATACTTCATTTATTTTCCTTTCTTTTTCTTTATAAATTTATTTTGGATTCAAAATCAAATAATTATGTATTATTTCTAGATAAATAATGAATGTTAATTTGTATAAATTAGTGATTTTTATATGTGTTTTGATAGGAATTTAAATACAAATGGAAGAATAATGGTAGATGAATGACTATTCATCTCCTATCTCCCTTAAGCAACAAGTCTAGTATGTCTTCCTTAAGAACTTAAAAGCAAAAAGAAGAAAACACTACTTCCAAACCCTTATCACAGATTTGAGACACACTCAAAAGATTGTGTTTCAGACTGTCAACAAGGCTAAGACTGCTAATAGAAGTTACATGATTTATGATTGTACCTTTGCCAACTATCATACCTTTGTGGTTGTTTCCAAAAGTGATAGTCCCACCAGTTTTGGTCTTGATGTTGAGGAAGAGACCATTGTGTCTAGTCATGTACCATGAACATCTGCTATCCATGATCTGCTTGCCAATACGGTATCACTTGATGTCATGCAAAAAATACGGTTTGGTCAATAATGGACTTTCAATTTGTCTTCTTTGAATAACCCTAGGTTCTACAAAATAACTAATGGGTTTCTTCAATAACCATTTCTTGCGGGTCCTTGGAGGGTTAGTATGATTCCTTGGATTTCTCCTTATTTCCATAACCTTCTTAGCTTTAACATAACCTTTAACTTTCTTTAGTCAAAACAATCTTTTTTAGTTTAATAGTTTTAAAGCTACTACCTTTTTACTGGCTTGCACCCTAACCCATACTTTGTTCTACTTTGAAAGTTGTCCTAGTAATTTGTATAGGTTCTCCTTACCCTTAGTGAACATTGCTATGCCATTTACTAGGGTGTGTATATTTAGTTTTAATTCACCTACAATGATTTATTAGGTTATCTATAATTTCCTTGAGAATTTTCTATTTTCGATTCGTGTTGTTTTTCGGAAAGAGATAAACTACTTGTGAGTTCTATAATGTGACCTTTCAGAGAGCTAGTCTCTTTTGAATAATCTTCTAATGTGTGCGTGCAATTAATTTTAGCCCTTTGTTTTTCTTTTTCACTTTAACTACTAGATTATGCAACTCAGTAATAACTTCTTGTAATTCATCTAAAGAAAGTTCTTTAGAAGTTACCTCTTCATCTTCAAGAGCCATGAGCTAGAGCAAGGCTTCTTTTTGTTGGAGTTGTCTAAACCATTTTCGTAAGATGTTGATGCATCAGAGTAAGAGTTGAAAGAATCCGAAGTAGATAGAAAGGCTTTTTTCTTAGGATATCAGCGATGGTGTCGGTGACCTTTTCTACATTCTTCCTCGACTATGTTCTTACCTTTGCTTGTATCATGGTTTCGAGGTTATTGAGTGCTTCTTCTCTTGAAGAGTGGACAATATTTCTTGAAGCATCTCTTATTTTTATAGTTGAAATACTCGATATCACTTCCTTTCTTTACATCATTTCTCTTGATGAACTTCTTGAACTTCTCGATGAGCATAGTCACGTCTTCATCTGATCTGTCTTTCGAAGTTGACTATGTTGTCGTCTGAAGTGCAATACCTTTATTCTTCTTAACTTCGACTTCTACTTCAGCTTTTGAGTTTTCTCAACTTCTTCATATACTAAGAGCTCGCCTATAAGTTCATCAATTGGGAGAGTGTTAAAGCTGTTTGCTTCCTTAATAACAGTCGCAATGTTGCTCCAGATATGTTTGAGAGATCTGAGTATCTTCTTTACATGTTCTAGGTCTTTGTTCTCAACTTTGAGATCTCTAAGATTGTTGATGATTGTTGAGAATCTTATATACAAGTCTCTGGTAAATTCTTCACTTTCCATCTTAAATAAATCGTATCTCTACTATTGCAGGCTGACTTGAGATTCTTGAAGCTTCATTATTCCTTTATATGTGATGCTAAACTTGCTCCATATATATCTCATATGCGATTTTGCAAGCTGCTACACAGTTAAACTCATTTACTGTAATAACATAAAAGATGGTGTTCATCACCTTGGAGTTGTATGTCGCTTTCTTCTTATCAATATTAGAAAGAATGTTCCAGCAACGAGCCTTGCATACCTTCTAATTGTTGTAGTTTCTTCCATTGAAGTGTGTTGGACTGATAGTAGACTGGCTTTCAAAATCCTTGCCTGCTATAATTACCATATGTATTTTTGAGTAGTGACTTCAAGATACTGATCCAAGTTCTGATACCCAATGCGAGTATTGGGATCATGAAACCACTAGAGGGGGGTGAATAATGGTTCAAGATAGTTTATAAACTTTCTGTGAATTTCCAATAAGCATAGAAACAATGGACCCGACAATCCAGTCGGCACACTTTGCATGGTATTTTAGCGTGTATACCTGCCCTGGTAAAAACCATGACTTGAGTTTTTCCAACTCAAGATTTCCCAATTAGTAGAGCTAATCAATTGCTTCACTAAAGCCCGGGATATTTATGTGGATATCTGAAAAACCATGAATTTACCCTAGTTATTTATGTGGAATTAGCATTTTAATTCTAGTTATAGGAAGGTAAATTCAGATCAATAAAAAACCGCTAAATTAATTAATTATCCAATTAAAGCGAGCGGTTAATTTTTTTACTTGAAAAAGCCCAAGGTCGATCTCAGGGAGGTCACTGTATCCTTAAGTTGATTTTATAGTCGATCTAGAATCAGGTTTTTCGAAAGACATTTTTTTTGTATTTTAAAATACAAATAATGAACGAAATACAAATTTTGTAAATTTCAGGGGTTAAATTGCAAATTTCGATCAAATGAACTCCAAACCAATGAAACTTGACTAGAATGTGTATGAATGCAAAATAAATCTACTACATGTTTTTTGGAATTTTCAGAAGAAAATGATTTTTCTGTGAATTATATAATGCAAAGAATGTGATTAACAATAAACTAATTTTAATAAATAGTAAGCCTAATTATTTTTAGAAAATACAATTATCCTAGTTGTATCTAATAGTGATCTATTTAATAAAAATAATAAACATTAAAAATGTTGAGTTTACAGCCTATTAAAAATCAATTAGTCCATTCACAAAATGATTTATTCAAAGAAAACCGTGAATGCAAATAATGTGAGTTTTGGGCATAATATAGAAAACAACTAATTTTCTCTAATGTATTTTTTGGAATTTTTAGATCATCGACTAATTAAATATCAATTTCAGAGCATAAAATGGGTAAACTAAGCAAGTTTTCACCAAATTAATTATAATAAATAATCCACTGATCATAAAAATATAAATAAATACTCATTAGATAGAAAATAAGTTGCTCTACAACATGTTGTTTTTGGAATAAAAAATTATATGAAATGATTGCTCAAATAAAGACTTAAAGACATGGGTCTAATTGCAAATTTAGAAATAAAAATAATTAAAAAATAGCGCACAACACTTCTTTAATTACCTAAACCCACATGGGTCTTACTACAAATTTCCTGGGAGCGAGTGTTGCGTTGCACGTGCGCTCCTATTGGCGGTGCTCTTTGCACAATATCCAATAAGAAGGGGATAGTTTTTGCAAAAACCCTAACAGGGAGGTGACCTTGCATGCGAGGAGCTTTTGCTCCTTCTTCTGTTTCCAACAAGGATGAAATCAAAGGCGGTGGTGGTAGGGGTGCGGTGCAGGGCAACCTCCCCGGTCGACAGACGCATGGCGGTTGTGCGGTGGTCAACGCTCGAAGGATGGAGGTTGGAGCGGGCGACACATGCTCGCTAGTGCAAGCTCAATCGAGGTGAGGTGATCTAAAGCAAGGTCGGTGCTACCGCATGCGAAGGACGATGGCTGAGGGGCGAACTTGTGGCTTCTCACAATTGGAGAGCGGTGCTAGTGATGAATCTCGGATTCATCACTCTAAATCTCATTTATTAAGCTCAAATCCCTCAAAATCAACAACATTTCTTCATTTATTCTGCATAATAAGCATTCATGCATTTTCATAAGAATTGCATTTTAGCACTAATTTCCGCACAAAATAAGAAGCCAAAAATCCAAGCCAAAATTGACCTGTAAATAGCCTAACTTTCCAGATTTTTAACTCATTCATGCTAACTCCGAATGACCCAAAACCACTTCCACGATGTACATATCACTAATAAGAATAAATGAAAAATTCAATCTTTCGCATCAAATATCGCCCCCGCAATTTTGCCGACGCCCTTCCATCCCTCTTCAATCACATCATCGAACCCCGGCGAATCCTCGTCAAAATCACCCCCGATCCTTTCCTTCTCTGGCGCTCTCCCTCCCCCTATAAGAGCTCCGCCGCCCCCAAACGACAAACCCATCCACCGATATGCTTCATCGTAACGACCTTGCTGGTGGTGACAGCCCAGCAAGGTCACCAATGCCGGCGAGATCCGATCTTCATTAAAGACCGCTGCAGAATCACCTTCCAAGCGAACTGCCTCGCTCCGGTGATATGTCGTTGAGACAACGATCTCCTCCGACAACCATCTTCATCGCCTCCGCCTAATCCACCGGTCATCTTCATCGACAGCCACCACCTGCTCCAGCTTGGCTCCTCCGCCTTGGCCAACCTTCACCGACGACCATCGACATCAACGACTCCAGAACTTCGCCAGCCTCCATCTTCGACCACACTGTCAAACCGCTTGACCCATCTGCAACGTCGACACGTCTCCACCGCTGGCCAAGCTTCTTTCGCTATCCAACGCCGACGGTCGCATCTCGACGACCGACCAGGAGACACAAGAACCGGCCCTCCGCCCTCTCAGCCCCACCACCCCTTAGCCGAGCATTCTCCGCCCTTCCGCCACCACAGGCTGGGCACGGGGCCCAAGACCCCCCGTACGTGCGAGGCACGTGCATGGGGGGGACGTCAACAACGTCAGCCCCCGGGTCACGTGCATCGCACGTGACCGTGGGAAAATTAACAGAACCCCCCGGACCTCCTCCATATTACGTAGCAGCCCCGCCGACCCAGGGGTCACGTGCATCGTACGTGACCCACTGGGAATTTTGCAGATAGCCCCCCTCAATTAGTAATAACTACATTTAGGTCCCCCACTTTATTTATTTATTTATTTATTTTACTGCATCTGTACCCCTGTCTTTCCCCTTTATTTTGAACAACTGCATTATTTTATTTTATTTATCCAAAAATATTATGATATTTATCATTCAATTCTCTACAGTTTTACATCTTGTGGACATTTTTGTGATCATTGGTTAATTAATAAATAATTGTTTTGTAAAAAATTGCATATTTTGCCCATCTTGTGCTCCAAAATTTATATTTGATTAACCGTTGCTCTAAAAATTCCTGAAAAATCATAAATTGTAGAATTAATTATGCTTGACATCGTGCCCAAAAAGAATCGCATTTGCATGCATAGTTTGTCCTGTAAAAATTATTTTGCATATTTCAAGGTTTGATTTTTAATAGGTATTGAAACTAGTATTTTCGATGATCAGGATTTTTTTGAGGTCCATTACCAAGTGATAGATCTTAGATAATTCTATTCCTTAAAAATAATTAGGTTTAATATCTATTATAATTAAATATTGAAATCCATTCTGTTTGCATTTGAAAATTCATAAAAAATCATATTGCATCCAAAAATTCCAAAAAAATTACAGTGCATTCATTTCATCATAATTTTCATCTTGGCCAAGTTTCGTATTTTTCGGACATCGTTTGATCAAATTTTACTTTTTAGTCCCTAAAATAGGCCAAAATTGCATATCGCATCCTTTATTGCATTAAAAATTCCAAAAAAGACCGCCTTGAAAACCACACACGAATTTTGATAGACATAATTCTAGGTTGTTTCTTTGCCTCCTTGTGTTCGACCTTGGGACTTGCCCAAGTAAAAGAAACATAGAACCATGTGATTAATAATTGAATAAAAAATTGTGGTTATTTTCTTGACCGATTCCGATTGCCGCCTACAAAGAAATGACGATTTATTTCTACGCACGATCAATAAATACACATTTTTAAGCGAATTTCGGAACCGTCAGATGGCGCCGTTGCCGGGGAGGCAAACAGCTTAGTTTTGTGTTTTGAAAATTTTTTTCGGTTTTCCGCATTCGGGTAGTCTGGCCCCCGAATTTTTTATTGTAAACTCCATTTTTTCCTACATTTATTTTCAACATTTATTTTTCTTATTTTATTTTTGATTTATTTTTGAGTCACTTTATTATATTCTCTCTCTTATTTTTCTTGCGAGGTACCCGATGTACATGGAGCAGTTTTTCAGGAACCGACGCATCTTCACCGACTTCCGAAAAGCCACAATTAATTTAAGATCGAGTCAAGTCGTGAGAGAGCGTAGAGTTTAGGATTTGAATTTCTGCAAATTTTTAATTTCTATAGTTAACTGCTCATTTATAGCGGTGTTCATTTGGACTCTCGCGTGTGTAAAAGACTTTGAACTCTTCTTGTGGTGTGTCGTGACCTGTTTCACTCTCCGGTGAGGGTGGGACCTGACTTGAGTGGCGATTAGGATAGACCTGCACATACGGCTCTCAGAGAATTTTTATTTTTTGATTGTGCTCGTAGGAATTAGGCCACACTGCACTATTAATTCAGACGCACATTAGATCGTTCAATTTAGCCAAAATTCAACTCAATTCTTTCCCGCTAATAGAACTTTCTGCTAGGTGCGATTTTTCATCAGCTTGCATTAATATAGATTATTTTTTTTAATTTCTGTATAGCATCCCACATGGAGATTGCGAGGATTCATTGTAAGTCTTCTAACTGAGCATTCATCATAGTTTCTCGCGTGCATCAGCTTTTCCTGAATTTCTCCCTCTTATTTTGTCACATATTTTTAAAGAAAATTGGGACTGGACGGTAGACATGCATTTGTGCTCATTTAATTCTTCAGTGATCACCTAATTAAAATTGAGACTGCTAAATATAGCTGACTTCAAATAACCCATAAAATCAAGAATTTTTGCGGGAGAGCAACCCCGACCTTGGATGCTTTTATTTTTTCCGAGTGAGCGAGAGACAAAACTTAAGGCTAGAGCCCAAAATCAGATTTTCATATTGACTACTGATTCTACCATAAACGATTAGCTACTTCTCAGTGAGGATCTACGGGTAGATGGTAAACGGTTCGGATTTCCTTAGTAGAGTAGGTGGTTTAGAGGACACTGCGTAAGGCTCCATCCTCAAGTAATGGGTAACCGTTCTACGGTCCGTACTTACTCCCATACTGACTAAAAGTAGGTGCAACTAGTCGTAAGAATTCAGGCTAGTCATTACGAAAATTTTGGCACCTAACAACTCGCTAAATTCTTTCCAAGATTGTCTTATCACCAACTAAAAATTGAAAAGATAATAGCCGAACTCTTACGGCTTCATTGAATGTGTTGGTGAACCTGAGGTTTAATTTGTGTTTGCATTGGTGTGCGCGAACCGATATCGAAGATCAAAAGCTGCACATTTGATAAATTTTCTTTTGACTATCCCGTGCAATCATCTCTCTCCTTTCTTGATTTAAACCTAATCATGGAACTTTTGTCCAAAAGCTCTCTGCATCCAGATCATGAAAATCATTGCAAACCCAAACCATCATTCCTTTTAGCTCTTTCAAAAATGGCCGAACATTTATCTGAAAATCCATCAGAGCGATACTATGAAAATGAATTTGTCCTGGTTAGGCCCAAATCAACTAAATTCTCTTCTTCGAATAATCCTCCAACATTTGCGGGAGACTTTCAACCGTAGATGATTTCGGCCTCTTCATTGAATTCCTACTCGAATCATCCGATCGTACATGACCACCTACCATCTTGGACTGAACTGTCTTATTCTCGGTTTCTCGTTAATGAACCATTTCTAGATCAAAATACCTTTGTGTCTCATGACTGGCCGAGAAACCAAATCCAGATGGAAAGACCCGTAATTAATGATCATCAACATTGGATTGACCGCAACAATCAAATCCCTACTGACCAACCCGAATATCACTCATTCGATCAACCTATGCATACAGAGGACCACATGGATGATATCGACACATATGCATCATGTATGTCCCCATTATTTGAGGATACGATCAATTATGACTATGGAAGTAGACTCTACTCAAACCAAGATTACATGCCCGAGACATGACATGTTGAGTACAAGACCTACACATTCCCGCAAAATGCTTCCACTGAGTAGACTCCTTCCATAATTTTTGAGGAGAAATTTTCAGAAGATAATGATCACATATCGGATATTCCAAGAAACTCTCCTCACCGCACAAATGGGAAAATAGAAGATGAAATTATTGAACACACACCGATTGCTCCCATGATTGATAATGAACAGAATTTTGAGGATGATATTTCGAGAATAAATAAGAGATTCAATTTAATAGAGGATAAAATTCAATAATTTATCGACTGATTAATTTCACTCTATGGGAGCTCGGACATAAAAAGAGATAAGGAAATGATTGGATCTCATGTTGAAAATTTTGAGGATATTCAAAAACCAAGGGACGATTCTGACAGCAACACTTCTGCTTACTATTCCCCTAGACATGACTATGCATCTGACTCCTTCTCGGAACATCAAAGACCATTCTCATCTGAGGAACACACCACATCACTACACTACAAAGAAAATACCAAAAAATGGGAATATTCAACAACATCAAAAAAATCAAAAATCCAGAAAATTTCATAAAAATTGAGACTGAAGAAGATTTGAAGAATCTGGATCCCGCTTTACGGGAAGCACTGGAGAAATGCTTGATTTTTGAACTTATCTTTATAAAGGCCATTGAACACTTCCCCGACCTTAAAGGATTTGTAATGGACAAATTAATGATCAAAAAGTCAGGCAGGATACAGACAAAGACTGAAAGACATATCTTGTCAATGGCATCCTCCTTGGTGTTGAGGAGAAAAACGAAAAGCCGCATAGTGAAGCAGTTGCCAGATTTGACTGTGAAATCAAAGACACAATTTTCACCCAAGCTCGGATTGATGACGATTCACCGATCAATATCCTCTCGACCTCCGTATTTCACGAACTCAAACTCAATCCGATCAAGAAGATACGAGAGATTGTTCAATTGGCTGACCGATCGATAAAGCAGCCGAGAGGAATCATTTCTGTCATCATGACATTCCAAGGTGCTCCACTCAAAGTAGAATTCACAATCATTGATATTGAGCATCAAGGAGAATTCATCCAGTCTCCAATTATTCTCGGAAAGCCATTCTTAGCATTGGCTAAGGCAATTATTGATTGTGAGACTCGGTAAATCAATTTCACAGCATTGGAAGCACTTCAATCTGACCCAGTCTTTGAAGAATCACGATTTTCTGAGGCAACCCATGAAGTCCCTGACAACCATAACCATGAAGCGGTAGAAGAGCCCTACCCCACTGCTACACCTGAGATAACAGTTGTTGATGAGACTATTGGTTTAGAGAATCTCCCCCCTGCTCCATTCCCAGCTGCTCTCACCATGGAGAATCGAGTATATGAATCATATGATCCGGAGACTTATGCATGGGCACACCCCTGGGTCAACCTATTCTGACTACATGGATCACATCAACTTGACACAGGAATGCTCCAATGTCAATTCAATTGAGAATGAACATGCAGAGATTATTCCCAGTATTTCAATTCCCGCGGATCTCAAAATAGACAAATCCTTCTTCTACGATCCTGAGACATATGCATGGTCGCACCCAGGGGCAACAGTCTCTGAATATCTTGACCAAATCATCCCAAATCGAGAGTGCACCAACATTGAGGAGACTAAGAACAAACACGCAGGCCACACACTGACCAAGGAGAAGAATTCCAATGGTTATTCATCTGGATACTCAAGTGAACTGACACCTTTACGAGGCAAGAAAAAGAAAGTCACCTTTGACATTTCGGAAGAGGAATCAACTGATGATCCCTCATCAGGACCGGAAAAGGTAATCTACATGAGTGAGGTCTGCTCGGTAGCTCTAAAAACATATCTTCGCAAGGATCCAAAATTCGATTCTCATTGGACAACTCCCGATCCTAACTACTATTCATCCAAAGCTGATGCTCCCGCCCTCTTCAAGTACACTGAAATTATTTCTTATGAGCTAACTGAGACCGATGCTTCTGAATATTCATCTGAGGACAACCCGCTTGATCCCAAGAAGGAACGAATTCTGAGGAAACAACTGAAGAAATAAAAAGACCAGAATATTTGGAGTGTATCCACTTTTAAATACTATTCCTCTGAGGATAATTCTGATGATGGATATCTTTCATATGACTCAAACACTTCATCCACTATCTATCATGATTTTTCCGAGGATGACACTGATAGTAGTTGGGAATCATATGCTTCATCTCCATCTCGTTATTTCAATCTCCCATCACAGGCTCACAAAAAGATCAGCCGAAAACCACCTTAATCATCGACTACCCACCCTCCCTCCTGACCACATTGGCTCCTTGTAAATCTTCTTCCTCTACTTAGACTAATGCCTAAGTATAGGGGGGACCGATGCCATCTGTATATGCCATCCTTCTCCTATCTCCCGACCACTACATTTCCACCCCTCTCTTATACTTAGGCTGACCAGAGCCTAAGTATAGGGGGAACCGATGCCCATCTGTTTATACTCTCCTCATTCACATACCCCGATCACTTCATTTTTTCCGCTCTTCTTCTATACTTAAACTGTTCACAGTCTAAGTATAGGGGGGCAGATCTGTAAATCTTATTCTTTTTCTTTTCCTTTTTCACTCCCTTACGCTTAGCCCGAGCTATGTCTTCTTTACGCTTATTGTGCTATGAGGACACAACACTCGCTAAGTATAGGGGGGTCTTTATATATACTTTGTATATATTTTACCCATATCTCGTACTTACGCGTAAGTATATATGTATTTATGGGGTGGGTAGTTATTTTGAGAAAAAAAACCCAAAATAAAAGAAAAAGAAAAAGAAAAAGAGTTTTGCTACTAACACTGACAGTGCCCAAAACTTTTGAAAAATGCTTCTTATTCATTTTTGCATTAAAAAAACCTTGCATAAAAATCACAAAAAAAATCACAAAAAGAAAAAATGTGTCTGCATTTCACACACCTACACTTCATCCAGCATCGCATTCATTTGCATCTGTGAAAAGTTCTTGGGTTCTGAACCGAGTTATGAGCAGAAACTGAGAGTGGTCTAGCTTGACCTTAATCCACCTAATTTTCAGAGGAACTTCACTGAGAAATAGGATTTTTGAAGCTTCAAGTCTTTGACTTAATTCTTTAAGTTCCACATGACAATGTGCAGCGTTTGACTCTTAGTGTCTAACCTGATTTCTTAATTCTGGGTACAACTCTGGAATAGGGAATTAATTTGTACTCTCGCACTATGCACTTATCTCAACTCAAACGGGATATTGGAAGACTGTGTGAGTTTCTTTTCTGGTAGCGTGGAAATCTAAAGACCGGAGTACGAGTTGAAATAAAGCTTCGAAAAAGGGATGGACGTATGGGCACAATTTTTCTAAGACCCCAAAAAATGTACAGAAACAAAAAGATTCTATATCCGTAGGGGCACAACAAGATCCAAGCAGAACCACCAAAAATTCCAAATACAAAGAAGCCATTACCACATAAATATCTGACCAAAAAGGTCCAAGCTTCAAGAAAACATACAGATCTTGGTGGAGACTCGGCTACACTGGCCATCTTCACAAGGAGAGGTGACTACACTGGCCACCCTCCAATTCTTTTCTCCTTGTAACTTCTCCCCCAGTTCAATTGTGAACACATCGCGACAGACCTTAGAAGGAAATACCTGACTCCCTGACGGGTCACTAGATACGATGTATAATTCGGTTTCGTTGTAATACGTGTACTTAGCGATTCGGTCAGAATCGAGAGAAGATCTCCATGAAGAGTGTCTCGGCTTTAATTTATATCCCGGGCAAGTCCGGGGTCGAACTCAGGGAGGCAAAGGAACAACTTCGGTTTTAATTCAAAAACTTAGGATCTAGATTTCCAATGCGGTTTTTTTAGATTTTTTATGCAAAAATCAAAGCAAATGCAAGATGCGGTTGAATTACGACACTAAGAAAGCATACAAGAAGGCCAAATTAATTTTAATGTTAAATTAATCCAATTCAACCAAATTATATTTTTCCTAGCATTCTAATCCAGTGATGAACACAAAACATATTTTTTTAGAATTTTAGAGGTTAAAATGCAACAATGAAAAATACACACTTTTTATGAGTTTTTTCATAATTTATCACACAAACAGTAAGCAAAAATCATGAAAAATTTACTGGAATATAAACATGAAGCAAGGAGACTACAGTAAATTTTTTAGAAATTTTTGACAAGTTATGAATTTTTTATAGATTTTTTAGTGAAATCAGAGTGACAGTGAGTAAATAATTTCTATTAAATCCACATTATCAAATTAATAAAAGTGCGAATTATCTCAGAAAGATATTTAGATGAGCAATCCAGTAGAGTTAAAATTTCACAAAAAGGATATTCGTGGATTTAATTAAAAATCAAATACTAAATTCACTCTACAATTTATTTCAGGCACAAGACAACTCCATTTTCGATGACATTTGGATAGTAAACTCATCACATATCAAGACACCACATATATTTTTTGTGGAATTTTTAGAGCAACCATGTGTGAGATATAATTTTAAGAGCACGAAATGGATAAAATATAGGGATTTTCAGTTAAATAATTTTAATTAATTACCCAACTACCATAAAATACAAATAAACATTCTAATGGTAGACAATTAGTTTCTCAACACAATGCCACTTTTCATTGAATAAAAAGATTCAAAAGAGAGGTCCAAATTATTAGTCAAACACAGGGGTATGCTTGCAAATAAAGAAAAAAATATACAAACAACTTTATACAGGGGCCTATTTGTAATTACAGAAAGTATAAATAAAATATTTACAATTTTTACAATAAAAAAAATAAAATAAACTTTACCTTCTTCCTTCGTTTGTAGGGGATGAAGAACCCAACGGAGTTGGTGACCGGCGGCGCGCACGGGGTCGTCGTCGGCTCGCGCGCAGCCGCGCGGTGGAGGGGGCGATGCCGCACCGAGGTCGACAGATGGCGGGGGGGGGGGGTCACGCGGCGGAGTACCTGCGGTAGGGGCGGCGAGGCGGCCTGGAAGGACGGTGGTAGTAGGCGGCGGCGCCGCGAGCGAACAGCGGCCCGCGCGCGGGCAGCTGAGGGCCGCGGCGGCGGGAGGGGGGCGGCGGTGAGCTGCTTGGAGGAGAGGGGGCGGCGGCGGTGGGTGTTCCCACCGCTGCTGCGTTAATTTTTTTTGTTTTTTTTTATTTTTACTGCTGTAATAAAAGAGATTTTTTTTGTTTTAATTTTTTTTATCTTTTTTTAATTTTCTTTAGACAGGAAATAAGTACACAAAAAGAAGGGGGAAAAATGATATGATGATAATAGTGAAGATGATGAAATGAAGCTAAGTAAGTGGTAATGAAAGAACCCTTTTTTTGTTTCAATTTTTTTTTTGTTAATTAGAGGATGTACATGATGGGAAAAAATGTGATGAAATAAAATGTGGTGGGGTGATGGTAATGTGAAGTGATGAAAATAAAGATGATGTTGGTGGTGGTAATGTGATGTGCTTAAAAAAATGCAAAGATACTAATGATGATAAGATGAAAAGAAAAATTACCTACGATGGACGGATGCCTATGATGTGCTCTCGTGAACACGGTCTTCGCTCAAATCGCCGGCGTGCGATGAGCTCGAGCAGCGCGCGGTTGCGGCTGCGATGTTGGCCAAAAAACAACGGATCTCACCGGAGAGAGGGCCGTCGTCGCTCGACCGCGGTTGTGTCACTGTCACCGATTCCACTCTGGGAACTTGGCTCTTCTCACATAAAGATGGATCAAAAGCAAATTGAGGAGGATGGGATGTATATATAGATGATGAAATGAGAAGTTATTATGGTGGTGGAGTTGAATGGGAAGTTGGATTATTAATGGAGTGGAGTGGGAGGTTTAAAAAAATGGTGGGGTTGAATGGAAGTTGGTGGTATAATGAGTTGAATGGTGGTTATTGTAGAGAATGTAAAATAAATAAATAAATAAAATAAAGTTGTCTACTTGAAATACAATAAAATAAAAAGAGAAGAGAAATAGTGGAGAATTTACAAACAAACAACATGTACACATTTTTTTATTTTTCTAATATGTAATTTTTTTATCTTTTTATAAGAGATATTTATAACGGAAAAATACAATAAAATACTACAATTAAAATACAACACAAGTATGATTTTTTTGTATTTTTAATAATTAAGAAAGATACAAATAAAATTAAAGAAAGAATGAATATATACATAATGTACAATGTACATCTAGGTCCCAAAACCCAACTTTTGCAAATGAGCTCCGATTTTAATGAAACCACTTCCGTTGGATAGATAATTTTCTAACTTGAACTTTAAAATGAGTTTGGTGAATTTGGAGTTCATACGGAGCGGGAATTTAACTTGGAAGTTAGACTTTACAGCTTTTTCTCTTTGGGATCTAGGAGCATTTATTTGAGATGAAATTTGTTTTGTATTTTTGTATTTTTATATACATTTATAAACAAGTTAGAGCAAGAATTAGGCAAAAAGGAGTTGGAATGAAATTATTAAAAATATATGAAGTTTTGGGCTATTTACAAGTATAAAACTCCTTTGATTTTGCGGCTTTTTATTGTTAATTCATTTTGTACAATCTTATATACAATAATTAGTGTATTTTATTTACAAGAGTCATTTTGTTAATTTATGGATTTTATGGACAATTATCTGGGATTTTACTCGGGGATTTTGCTAAGATCAAGATATTGCGATGATGAATCGCGGATTCATTACTCCCCGAGGATGAGTTACTGGAGAGGAGAGGAGCATGGTAGTCCGACATTCTGGATGGGAAGAGATAAAACCTTTCACACACATGAGTTGATTGTTCAATGTTCATAGGGTATACTTTGGGAAGAGGATTTATCTAAGATGACTTCTGAGCCGAAACTGTAGCAATGATGTGTAGAACTTGAAGGCTGTTGATTTTAAAATTCTAATTCTCACAGAAGTTCCGCCACAATAATAATCCAAAGGTCGAGTCTAGTTTCACTTTCACCTTCAGCTCATGGTCTTGGTAAGCAATCCAATCACATTTCACCTCATGGCATTTCTTTTGATGCTCAGGGACGAGCATGGTTTAAGTATAGGGGGATGATGAATCTCGGATTCATCACTCTAAATCTTATTTATTAAGCTCAAATCCCTCAAAATCGACAACATTTCTTCATTTATTCTGCATAATTAGCATTCAGGCATGTTTTCATAAGAATTGCGTTTTAGCACTAATTTCTGCACAAAATAAGAAGCCAAAAATCCAAGCCAAAATTGACATGTAAATAGCCTAACTTCTTGGATTTTTACCTCATTCATGCTAACTCCAAATGACCCAAAACCACTTCCACTGTGTACATACCACTAACAAGAATAAATGAAAAATACAAAAAAATCACTAACCCAAACAAGCGGACCAAAAACCCAAACCCTAGTTTAAGGATTTCCGGACTAAAAACCTCATATCTTCCTACAAGGGAATGAAGACTACACTGGTTCATTCCCACTTCTCTTCCCATTATTCTAACTTCCTTTTCCATTCGGTGGTAAAAACCAAGGGCACCTGACCTTAGAAGGGAATATTTGTCTCCATGAGGACAAGTTATCAGAAGAGCATATGCCTAGGTAGTTCAATGGATTTTTTCTGGTGAGAGCTAAACAATTTCACACACATGGTTCTATTATTTCAAGGTAGCAAGAGTATGCAACTAGGATGGTCTTCAAAACAAGACCAAGTTCAAGTAATTCAGAGCTCATATGTGAAAGTTGGGCTTTGGGCCTCTTTTGTACATTTTGTATTTTAGCTGAATTTGACCTATTATTTTATGTACATATTTAACCTATTTTAGATTATTTCTTTTTCATTTATCTTCTTTGATGAAGGTTTTGTTAAAATGCGTAAAAATCCAAATCCAAATTGAGCTTGAAATCAAAGAAACAAATTGAGTCCGAGTCTTCACTAACTACCTGTACAAATTTAGTCTTTCCATGTTTTATTTTATTTCTTCTTTTTCTTAATTAATAAAAATCTAAAAAAAATTAGATTAATGTGTAAATATTTATCTTTTATTTTACCATATTTTTTCTGAATTTTTATCTGATTTTTAAAATGACAAAAAATTACAAAACCTAAAATTCAAGGTATTCTATGTATGGGATACCCCAAAAATATCACTTTGTGCAATTGTTGATTTTGGTATTGATGTCTTCATGAAAGTTACAGATCTCATCGAGACGAGCAATTTTTGTGAAGAAACTTTTTCGATATGAGGCTATTTACTATTTATTATTGATTTTACAAATTATTTATTTGCGGATTTTTGTGGTGCTGATACGTGGCAGCTCCTGGAGCCGCCACGTGTCAGCTATTTTTCGGGATTTATTAAATCATTTTATAAAAAAATAAAATAAATAATAATAATAATCTACGTACGTGCGAAGCACGTGCCACCCAGGCACGTGCCGCGCACGTGCACCGCCTGTGCCCTGCCCCTCCATCTGTTTGCCACATGGCCCATTCTGGGTCATCTGATCTCGGCCGATCGGACGACCTAGCACCATCGTCTTCCCCAGCCCTTCCTTCCCAATCCGTCCGCCGTATCCCTAAGATTTCTCTGCCTCCCGCTAATCTCACCGGCCACCTTCTTCATCGAATCCTCCACCGGATCAAATCCAATCTTCCACATCAAATGCCGACCCTGCAATTTCGCCGATGGCCTTCCATCCCTCTTCAATCACATCATCGAACCCTGACAAATCCTCGTCAAAATCACCCCCGATCCTTTCCTTCTCCGGCGCTCGCCCTCCCCCTTTAAGAGCTCCGCTGCCCCCAAATGACAAACCCATCCACCGATACGCATCATCGTAACGACCTTGCTAGTGGTGACAACCCAGCAAGGTCACCAACATCAACGAGATCCGGTCTTCATTAAAGACCGCTGCAGAATCACCTTCCAGGTGAACTGCCTCGCTCCGGTTATACGCCATTGAGCCAACGATCTTCTCCGATAACCATCTTCATCGCCTCTGCCTAATCCACCGGTCATCTTCATCGACAACCACCACCTGCTCCAGCTTCGCTCCTCCACCTTGGCCAACCTTCACGCCGTCAAACCGCTCGACCCATCTGCAACGTCGACGTGTCTCCACCGCCGGTCATGCTTCTTTCGTGATCGAACGCCGGCGGTCGTATCTCGACGACCGGCCAGGAGACACAAGAGCCGGCCCTCTGCCCTCTCAGCTCCGCCACCCCCTTGGCCAGGCATCCTCTGCCCTTCCGCCACCGCAGGTCGGGCACGGGGCCCAAAACCCCTCGCACGTGCGAGGCACGTGCATGGGGGATGTCAGCAACGTCAGCCCCCGGGTCATGTGCATCGCACGTGACCGTAGGAAAATTACGCAGAACCCCCCAGACCTCCTCCATATTACGTAGCAGCCCCTCCGATGCACGTGACCTATTGGGAATTTTGCAGATAGCCCCCTCAATTAGTGATAACTACATCTAGGCCCCCACTGTCTTTATTTATTTATTTTTTTATTGCATCTATACCCTTCTCTTTCCCCTTTATTTTGAACAACTACATTATTTTATTATTTTTATCAAAAATAGTATGATGTTTGTCATTTATATCTCTACAGTTTTTCTTGTGGAAATTTTTGTGATCACTGATTAATAAATAAATAATTATTTTGTGAAAAATTGCATATTTTCCCTATCTTGTGCTCCAAAATTTATATTTGATTAACCGTTGCTCTAGTAAAATAAATATAGAACCACATGATTAATAATTGAATAAAAAATTGTGGTTATTTTTTTTGATCGATTCCGATTGCTGCCTACAACGAAACGACCATTTATTTTTATGCACGATCAATAAATACACATTTTTAACGCAGTGAGTTTCGGAACCGTGAACTAGCAGCTCTGGCGCTTAGAGGGCTTTCTAGCACAAAGATATACAAGTCGAGGGGAGGTGATCTGAGGAGGCATGCTCTACGAGGAAGGGGGCGCGTGTCGAGCTTCGTGTACGTCGTTTCTAAGAGCGAAGTGGCGAGTGGACGATGTCGATGTCTCGCGGGTGATGACAATGGTCTGGTACGACGCGGACAAACGATGGCAAGGGAGGCAGTCGAGGCTACCACGCAAAGCTTCTCAAGGTGGAGTTGCTCATCGAGGTGTAGAGGGAAGGGTGGCGGCCAACAGAGCTTGAAGCGAGTTTGGAGGAGGGAGGTTGGAGTGGGCAACTGATTTGAAGGAGAGAGATAGAAAGAAAAGAACCAAGAACGGAGATGAAGGAGGGAAGAGACACAAGGAGAAGAAGAAGATTACCTGAGGATTGGTCTGGTGGATGTCGACCCCTGGGGAGGAGGTGCAACACCTCCAGTTCTTGCTTAAAGCTCTGGCGAGAGATGAGCTGGGCAAACTCCTAGAAGATGCAGCGACAGAAGTGGATCTTCATTAGATATCGCCCATGACAGGGTGTCTTCACTCGAACTGAAAGGGCTCTTAGCTGTCCCCTCAGATGGACCAGGGAGCTCTCCCTCTCTCTCATTAGTTGGTGGATGGGTTGCCACAAAGGGGGTGGTGGTGGTTTTTAGGATGGGTTGGCAAAAGGGTCGGAGGAAGTGGAGAGGAGTGGATGCAAGACGTGGGGTAATGGGGAAGAGAGAGAAGCCGTGAGGGGCTGAGGGTGGTTTTACAACTGCCGCGTTGCTAGAGAGGCGGAGGATGGTTGCTGGTGATGCGAGTGTTACAGGTGGCGCGCGCAAGGCAGAGGAGAGGTTGGGCTGGTGGGTGCGATCAAGACGGACGCAGATAGAAGTAGGAGAGGGGGGGGGGGGTACATGTGTGAGTTGCATGGGCGAGTTGGTGGTCACATGCTAACCACGTGATTAGGCGGAGAAGATGGAGAAGGAGGGGGGAGGGGGTAGCGCCACGTGACGCGCGATGGGGCGGCCACATGACAGCAGTAAAAAAATAAAGTAAAAAACATAAATAATAATACTAAATAGTAAAAATAATAGAAAACTAAAATAATTAAAAATAAATAAATTAAATTAACATAAATAACTAAAGATAAATAAATTAAATAAAATTACAAAAGTAAATAAATAAAACAAAAATATGGTGACATGTGTCGACTCCAGGAGCAGCCACGTATTGCTCATAGAAAAATTGAAAATGATATCAAAAGAAAAATAAAAAGAAACAACAAAAGGAGTCAAATCAAAAAGTGGTCAACACGGAAGTTGCTCGTCTTGACGAGGTCTACCACTTTTGTGAGGGAGCAAAAAATCAATAGAAGACATCTATACAAAAAGTAGTTTTTGGGGGTACCTTACATGTATAAAATACCACATTTTTATCTTTTGCAGATTTTTTAAATAAAGTAAAAATCAAAATAAAATTAGAGAAAATATAAAACAAATATTTACAACTTAAACTAATTTTTGTAATTTTAATAATTAATAAAATAAAAAGATTAAATAAAGGGTAGTTTGGTCAATATGTACAATATACAAAGGAGGCATAAAACCCAAGTTTCACATACAGACTCTGATTCTTCTGAAGTTGATCTTATTTTAAAGGTAATTGACCATACATCAATTCAAAAGAGTAGGGTTCCATAGGAGACTATGAGAAAGATATTCACGTTTTAAGGTTCTTAGTCTCAACTAGGGTTTGGGTTTTATTGACCAATTTTACAAGTTAGTAGTTTTTTTTTGATATTTTCCTTTATTAGTGTTTGTAATATGTACACTATAGAGTTGGTTTTATTCAATTCTGAGTTAATAAAAAATAGGAAAAAATAATATACAGGCAATATTTACAAGTAAATTGGCTTCTTATTTAATGTGAATATGTATGCTAAAATGCAGACATTAATTCTAAATGCATGAATGAGAATAATGCAAAATAAATGGAGATATGTAGCTAATTACTCAGCAACAAAGCTCTATTTTCAACTTTTAGAGTGATGAATAACATATTCATCAACCCCCTATATTTAAACCTTGTTCAACCTCGAGAAACTAAAATGAAAGGCAAAAGTGAAATGATTTTTGGTTCCATACCAAGATCATGAACAAAAGGTGAAAATGGAGCTCGACTTGACCTTTGGATTAATAATATAGTGGAACCTTGTTGGGAATTGGATTTAAGACCTAAAAGCCTTTGACTTCCACAAGTCTCTATTCAGGTCACCTCAATAGTCAGGTCAAAACAAATTCTCATATGCAAATTCTGATGACTATGAATCTTACTTATACTGTGTAAGTGAAATATAGCTCTCCACATCAGAATTATCCAAGAAAGAACCTCCTCTAACAAGGTAACTCTAATTCCCCAGTCTAGCAACCCTTTCCTCACGGAACGAGGTGTTCCCTTCTAAGTTCAAGTGCAACCGGATCAAGAAGAGGGGGTAGATAAGAGAATGGATTGTGACTAGTGTAGGCACATATAAGTGAAGCTTGACTAGTGTAGCCAAGTCTCCAGCTACAAGCTCCCTTGGTATGAGACTTTGAAGCATATGCCTTGCAAATATACATATCTGGTAGACATTTTATTTTCAGTCAGGCCTATCCATTTTTTTGGAGCTCTCTCTTTTTTTCATTCTTTTTTAAACAAATATACAAGGTGCAACATGTACAAAAGGAGTTTTTCTTCTTGAGCCAGTAGTCTATCCCTCTTTTGAAGATTTATTGCATCCCACAACATCCCGTCGTTAGACATCGATGCCACTAGACTAGGTTGAGATGCACTACCCTCCCTAGAGGAGGACAGATGTTTCCACCTGTGTGCTACTCTAGCCACAGGATTCTACCTCCTCACCACCTCATCAATGGAGAAGATACATGCATGGTGCTTGTCCAAGTTAGGTCACTGTCTAAAAGAATCGTGCGTGTGTATGAAATATTCTTCTTAGACCAATCATGATGACATTTGAACATAGACTTGTGGACTCAAAGAATTAAGTCACTCGACCTGAAAAATCTTAACTCTATTTCCTATAAGGTTCCTCTAAAAATAGGTAGATTAAGGTCAAATCAAATCCATCCTCGACTTCTATTCATAACTTGGTTCAGAACCCACTAACTTTTTACTTTGCATATGATAGATATGCAGATGAAATGTAGATGACATGCAATGTAAATGAATGAAGTGCAAGACATTTGATGAATGCAAGGATGGTATGCAAGAGTAACTAAGAAGCCTATTTTTTGTTTTGTTTGTTTTTTTCAATTTTTTTTCAAAAATATGGTATACCTCTTATGTTACAAAATTTTTTACAAAAGTATTATTTATAAGAATTTTACCAAAATATACAAGTATTATACGAATTATACAATATACATACTATACAAATATACATGTATTTTACAAAAAGTTTTTTTTTATCAATTTTACCCACCCTGTAATTATTTCGTAATATATATACAAAAATACATGAAAGTACATGCTATGGGTAAAGTATATATGTAATATATACACCCCCATACTTAGCATGTGCTATGTCCTCAAAGCACAAGAAGCGAGGAAAAGACAGCTCGTGCTAAGCGTAGGAGAGTGAAAAGAGTGAAAAGTATAGAAGTTGATCCGCTCCCTATACTTAGTCTATGGTCAACCTAAGTATAGAAGAAGAGCAAAAATGGGGTGGTCAAGATCAAGAAGAGAAATGGATGAATATATACACAGGACGGGCATCAGTCTCCCCTGTACTTAGGCTCTGATCAGCCTAAGTATAGGACAGGAATGGGTATGAGAACTGATGGGGTTGGTAAATATACAAAGAGATCTTAATCTAAATCTTTTTGATGCTGCTAATGGATAGAGATCAATGTTGCTAGGCTTCATGCGTGGTTCTTTGTGTGTCTTCTGAATTTGCCTCACGCATGAAAACAATCCCCTCAAAACTGACTAACTATTCATTTGGTTCGACAAAGTGTCTCAGCAGTTGTCCATTCACTAAGGATGTCTGTGGTCTATCTGTAAGATCTGAGAACTATACACATCCATTGTCATACACAATACATACTATAAACGGACCTGTCCACTTGGATTTGAGCTTCCCTAGGAAAACCTTCACCTCACATTGAACAACCATACATTTTGTCCAGGAACAAAGGTCTTTCCTATGATAAATCTATCATGCCAATGCTTAATCTTTTTCTTATACACCAAACTATTGTCGTATGCTCAATTTCTAATTTCCAAAAGTTCATTCAGATCCATCTCTCTCTGTTTTTGCCCTAGGTGTGTGTTCCAATTAATCTTCTTAATTGCCCATTCTGATTTATGCACTAACTCTACGGGAAAATGGCATGGCTTCCCAAATACCATCCTGAATGGTGAGGTTCCTAATGTTGTCTTGTAAGCCGTCCTGTAGGCCCAAAGGATTGGGTCCAAGATCTGGAATTAGTCCTACATGTCTAGGCAGACGAGCTTCTGCAATATGGTCTTGAACTCCCTATTCAACACCTCAACCTTGCCATTGGTTTGTGGGTAGTAAGGACTAGCGACACGGTGCTCGATGTCGTAATCCTTAACAAGTTTCTTCACATCTCTGTTCACAAAAATGGCTACCATCATCGGATTTCAATACTTTGGAGACCTCGAACCTATAAATGATATGCTCTCTGATAAACTTATAGACATTCCTACTGTCTGCGGCTTGGGTAGGGATATCCTCCACCATCTTGACAAATAATCCACGCAAGAAGGATATACTCAAAATCTTGGCTAATCAGGAATGGGCCTATGAAGTCGATGCCCCAAGCATCAAAGGCATCACAAATGATGATAGGTTACATTGGCATCTCATCTTTGGAACCAATGGTTCCTCCTATTCCCTGGCATACTGGGCACGACTTCAAAAAAGTGAGAGCATCGTGAAATAGAGTCGGCCAATATAAGCTACACTATAATACCTTCCATGCAGTCCTCTTCCTGGAGTGGTGTCCTCCTACCTCCAGACTATGGCAACAAGTAAGGACACTATGATATTCCTCCTGAGTAATACACCTCCTCCAGACACAATCCAGTCCTTCAAAGAAAAGGATCGGATCCTCCCAATGGTAGTGTCTCGAATCCGACTTGAGTCAGTCTATGCTGCTCTTGGGCCAATTTTTGGGAACTTTCTTGGAGACAAGATAGTTCACTATATTGGCGTACCATGGGAGTGAGTCAATAACAAAAACCGACTCGTCAGGGAAGGAGTCTCGAATAGGTGTATTATTAGAAGCATCAAGAATCTCGAGACAGGAGAGTTGATCAACCACTACATTCTTCTTTCCTGATTTATCTCTGATGTCCAAGTCAAACTCTTGGATAAGTAAAATCTACCTAAGAAGATGTGCCTTCATATCCTTCTTTTCCATGAGGTACCGTAGTGCTGTATGGTCTGTGAACACAACAAACTTGGATCTGATGAGATGAGATTTGAATTTATCCAAGGCAAACATTACCGCAAGCATCTCTTTTTCTGTAAATGTATAGTTACATTGAGCAGGATCAAGTGCATTGCTTTCGTAGTGTATAGCAAATGGGACACCATCCCTACTATGTAGGGGGATGCACTATATGTATGGTATGTGCCTTGTTGTTCATTCCAAAGGATCGCACAAACTGTCTCATGTACAAGATTCTCTCCATAGGATAAGGACGCATGTGTGCTTGATGGGTTCTGTCTCCATGGCCCAACAATGTCTACATTGCAAAAATATGCTTCTGACGAAGTTTACTCGGTGCTGGATTCGGAATCTAGCCTCTGCCACCTTGTCTACTTCATCTATAGTTCCTTATCTTCTCCTGGAGTTTAGAACTGAATCTTCCCGACCTTATAGTCAAATAAGGTGCCTGCTATCCTCAGAAAGGGCCTTCCAGGTATGATCTGGGAATCTCTCCAATTCTGAGGGGTCTCCATATCAAGGACTTCCACCATGTAATCTCGTCCCTTAACATTGATGATAATGTTTCTCAATTCTCCCTTGGACCTCTTAGTGGATTTGTTAGCAAACTGAAGTAGGGCTTTGGATTCCATAAGAGGTCCGAGATTTACCACTCATAAAGGGATATTGGCATCAGGTTAATTGAATTTCCATTATCCAGGAGAGTGCGTGCAAATACAGTGTCATCGGCATGACTCACCACATAATGGGCACCCATGTCCCTTTGTTTCCTTGGAAACACATTCTTAATGGCGTAAGTAGTCGCTACTGACAGAACATGCTTCTCAACACGACTTCTTGTTTTCCTGCTGACCCTTGTTGGTGTGCATCTAGCCTTACGGTACTTCTGAAATGCATGTGTCATATCCACTTACTTATCAGAGGGGATTGTGACCTTGATGTACTTGTTGCAAAACTTTGCCATTCATGGTCATCTTTTTGGTTTTTTTGTATTTTTTCTTTCCACTCTTAAGAGCATGTGGGAAAGGGATTATTGAAGGCAACTCAGATTCTGAAACTAGAATATTTTCATTCAAATGGGAATCTGAGTTCTGTACTAGACTGAGACTCTGACTCTGCTTGGAAAGAAATTCATAGGAAAAGAAACAGGGGGTGCATCCTCCTGAGATGGAGGTGCAAGCTCTTCATCAGGCTCACTTGATTCACTGTTGGTGCTCCTCTCCGTCCTTTTGTTCTTTTTATTTTTCTATTTTTTTATATTTTGGGGATTTCAAATCCATTTTATTCTACTGAAGGTGATGGTGCTGCTGGTGGCGGTGCCGCTCCTTTGTCTCCAAGTTCTCCTCAGGTAGAGACTTGGCAACACCCTCCTCATATTCCCATGACTGATCAGGTATGGTCACAGTCCTTCCACTCCTGAGGGACATATGATTGACATTATCATACAAAAGGATCTCATGTTCAGATAGGGGATAATCTGAATAGTATACCTGATCTCGAGGTCATTGCTGACCCTGATTTAGGCTATTGGGATTGGCTTGAACGTGGGCGAGAATTTGAGTCCTTGATGCCATCTGTTGAGCCTGGTGGTGTGGGACACGATTCAGATCTTTCCTTACGTCATGATAATCATTCTGCATTTGTTGAACCCTATCTGTCAAAGACTGAATGGCCAAGGTGAGGGACCACAGATCACTCATGGGTGGGGTCTGCTGCAGACTGGAGGATGGGTGATTCTGCTGCCTATACTGGCCCTGCTGGCCCTGTCGATACTTCTGCTGTGGGTGGGACTGTGAGATGTAAGGTAGTGGTGAACCCTGCTGGCCCGAGTGGAAAGTGTGCTACTGCTGGTGCTGTTGAGGCTAGTATCCATATCATGGCTGGGACTGCACAAAACACGATGTTGGGATGGAGCTGGTGTGCTAGTAAGCTAGCGAGGGTCGGTGTGGCTGACCACTCCCCATACCCAACTATCTACCGACGGGGTCATGGTTGTACCGCAACCCATTGATCTCAAACACCTACGGAGGCTCCTCGTAAACTGACTCCACATGTGGAGGTGCATGCTGCTCCTGCTGAGTGCACTGCTGCTCCTCAACCCAGCTGCTTTGAGGCCCTGTACCTGCTCCCGTACGTGGTGAACTCGGTGTACAGGTGCATGTGGTGCAAAAGGGGCAAGTAGTCATATCTTGTCTACCTTTTCAGATAATTCATCCACTTGTTTCTACAATCGTGAAAGTACCTCAAGGTTAGTGACCCACTTGTGGATCTGTTCTACCATGGTAATCTTATCAGCTATTATCCTCGTACTAGGGATGGTGTCATCTGTCAGATCCGTTATAGTCCTCCTAAGTGTCTCATGAGATAGGCCTAAGAGAGACACCTAATAGGCCATGGTGGCTAGAGATCTGCCTGTTTCTGCCATCTACTCTAAGATCTTCCATACGACATCTTCATTCTTATTCATATAGATACCTCCACAAGCTACACTCACTAACCCCTGCATCTCAGGGGTCATGCCAAAGAACAAGGTCTAGACTAAGATCGCCTTGGCAATGCCATGGCAAGGGCATTTTTGTGTCAAATCATTGAATCTATCTCATGATTCATGAAATGGCTTGTGGGGGCTCTGGGAGAAACTACAATCTTTGTCCTCATCTGGTTAGTCCTACTGAGTGGGTAGAACTTCTTCAAAAATAGGTCTTTGAATTGCAATCATGTCATACATCTAACCCCAAGATTCTTCAACCAATGGGCAGCCTGATCTCCTAAGGCAAACGGTGTAGCCTTCAGCCTGATGTAATCTTGTCCAACCCGAGGATGGCCAAGGCTGTTACCAACTCAAAGTCTCTCAAGAACGCATATGGTTCTTCTATTGCGTTCCCATTAAAGTTCGATAGCAACCCAAGGAAGTGGGCCTTAAGCTCAAATGCCTCTGGTGGAACCTCAGGTACAAGCCAACTGTGTATCTCATTCTTTACTGGGTTGTAGGCATCTACCATTGGTCTATCTATACCACCCACCTCAATGACTTGTATCACCCTAGCCATAAGATCTGCATTCAGCTGCTCAGCTCTAGCTAAACGCACAAGGATTTGTTACATGGGGTCATCTCTGTGCTCCTCATCCTCAAGGTATCTCTTAGGAGGCATCTTGGTATTTGGTTCATCTTCTTCACCTTCAAAATAAAGAGGGTTGGTATTAATAGAGTTGAAAGAATTGGATCTAGAAGCATCGAGGGGAGGGTCTTCCTCGATGTGGTGTGAGAAGAGAGGATTGTCATGGGTCTGACCACCCTCAAGAAGAAAGAATGACTTATTGACCGCGGTCTTATGGGAAGACTCTCCATGAAACAACGTTGGGTTGGGGCGAGAGCAACCCCTAGCCCCTGAGGACAGTCGGGTTGGGGTGGTCAGCAAGAGGCTCGCAAAGTCCATGCAAACATCACCCCAATCCTCCATTCTCGATGTCAAGCGGTTTGGAGAGAGATCACGTGTAATGATTTCAAGAGAGATGGTGAAGGCACATGTGTGCGGTCTTCAATGATGATCTTAATACAAGCACAATACAAAGCCCAATTTCACCAACTCTACACGGTGAATGCCGTAAAGGTTTGGGCAAATTATCTGGTCAATTTTATTTGGTGACAAATGCAAGATTTGAAAGAGTTAACGAATTATTAGGTGACTGTATTTCTGTAAAGAGTGGCCTGATTCTTACGACTAGTTGCACCCAATTTTAGCCAGTATGGGAGTAAGTACGAATCACAAAAATACAGCTACCCATTACTTGAGGACGTAACCTTACACAATATCCTCTAAACTACCCACTCTACTAAGGAAATCCTGATCATTTACTAGCTACCCACATTTCTTCACTGAGAAGGAGCTAATCGTTTTGTAGAACTAGTAGTATACATGAAAATCCTGACTTGGCTCTATCCTAGTGCTCGTCCCTCTCTCTCTCTCTCTTGCAAGTAAATGAAAACAATGAGGGGGTTATTCTCCACAAAATAATTTTCAATTTTTTAATGCAATTTTTGGTCAAAATTGTATTAACAGTCCTGGTTTTAAGTTTGATTTTCACTTAATTAATCCACCACACAAGGGACACCTACCATCCAGTCCCGATTTCCTTTAATCCTAAGTTATAAAACCAAGATGAAGGGAGTCGGGAAAAGCCAATGCCTTGAATAAATCAATGATGCATGCCCAGTTCAGAAGACGTACAGTGATTCTCACACTCTACATGTGGGATTCAATATAGAATTGAAATTTTTATGCTATATGGAAATGCAGATGATGAAACCATATCTAGCAGGAATTTCTATTAGCCAGGAAGATTATGAATTAATTTTGACTAAATAGAATGTTCTAAGTGCGTATTTATTAAATGTGAATGTGTGGTCCTAGATTTTATGAGCACAAATAGATAAAAAGTACTAAGAGTTGTGTGTGCATGTCTAACCAATGAGTCACTCAAGTCAAGACCCAAGCTCATCATGCTCTTGTTGATTGCTTTAGGAAGACAATTGTCTTCAAGATTCCAGATTTGCCCGAGTTCACATTTGAGGGTACATTACATGACTCCAAAATGAAGTACATTTCAGTATTGGGAGCTCATAGATTAGTTGATCAGGGATGTGATTCATACCTAGCATTTGTTCGGGAGATATCTTATCATGAGCCGATGACATAAGACATCGGAGTAGTATCATAATATCCAGATGTGTTTCCTGATGAGCTACCAGGATTGACTCCTGAAAGAGAGATCGAGTTCGATATCAAATTCTACTATACACACAACTAAGCTCGATGGCTCCTTACCTCATGGCACCAACTGAGTTGAGAGAGCTGAAGGTGCGGTTGTAGGAGTTACTTGACTTGGGATTTGTGAGGTCGAGCACTTCACCTTGGGGTGCTCTGATTCTATTTGTCAGGAAGAAGGATGGATCCATGAGATTATGCATTGATTATCGACAACTGAATAAGAAAACGGTGAAGAACCGGTATCCTTTGCCGTGAATCGATGATTTATTCGACCAACTCCAAGGATCTTCGGTGTTCTCGAAGATCAATCTTTGTTCAAGCTATCACCAGTTGAGGATTCAAGAGTCTAATATTCTGAAGACAGCTTTCGGGACTTGTTATGGACATTAAGAGTTTGTGGTGATGCCGTTTGGGTTCACCAATGCACCTACAACATTTATGGATATGGTGAATAAAATTTTCCGTCCATATTTGGGTAGGTCTGTGGTGATGTTCATTGATGATGTGCTCATATATTCTTGAAATGAATGGGATCATGAGAATGATCTAAGGATTGTTTTGGACACAATGTGAGAATACAAGCCATATGCCAACCTAAGCAAGTACGAGTTCTGGTATCCCAGGTCTCATTTCTAGGGCATGTCATTTCTGGAGCATGCATCGCAGTTGATCCTATGATGATTGAGACAGTTTTGTCATGGGAGCAACCCAAAACTGATACGCAGATTCGGAGCTTCCTTGGGCTAGCGGGTTATTGCAAATGCTTCATTAGTGGATTTTCATGCATTATTCACCCTCTGACACAATTGACACAGAAGGAAGTTCCATTCATTTGGGATGATTCATGCGAGCAGGCCTTCAGGACACTGAAGGAGAGATTGACTACCATGCCCGTTCTTACTCTTCCTTCAGACACCCAGGATTATGCAGTCTACACATAGATGCATATAGAGAAGGTCTAGGACAGGTATTGATACAGAGAGGTCATGTGATTGCTTATGCATCACGATAGTTGAGATCACATGAGCGGAACTACCCAACCCATGACTTGGAGTTGGCGGCAGTTGTCTTTGCTTGAAGATCTGTGCCATTATCTTTATGGGGTGAATTTTGTGATTTTCACTAATCACAAGAGCTTGAAGTACATATTTGATCAGAAGGAGTTGAATATGAGACAATGCAGGTGGCTCGAGCTACTGAAGGATTATGACTGCAAGGTCTCTTACCATCCCGGTAAGGGAAATGTGGTGGCAGATGCGCTTCGCAGGAGAGCTCATGTAGAGCGTACAATGAACTAGATGTACACATGGGATATGCTCGCAGCTTTGACCGATTGGCATCCTCAGGAGAGTGCATCCACATCTACTGTTGTTCCCCCACGATTCAACAGTTTGTGGGATCACATTGTCGAAGGCCAGAAGACGGATCCTTGGATTCGAGATAGATACATGCGCATTGTCAAGTATGTGGTTGATGATTTTGTTGTGGCAGAGTCTATCTTATGGAAGGCAGGTTGGGTTGTTATGCCCAACAATGAGTAGTTGTGCAGAGATATTATTGACGAAGCACAAAGTTCGCTATTGTCTATTCATCCGGGCAACACAAAGATGTACCGTGATCTGCATCAATATTTTTGGTGGGATGGAATGAAGCGTGATGTAGCTCAGCATGTCAACAGATGCATGACCTGTCAGATGGTCAAGTCTAAGCACAGGAGACTACCAGGGTTATTACAATCTCTTCCCATTCCCGAGTGGAAGTGGGAGAGTATCTCTATGGATTTTGTCACTGGTTTGTCGAAGATACCAGGTGGCCATGATTCTATTTGGGTTATTGTTGACATGTTGACCAAATCAGCCCATTTCATACCTATCAACATGACCTATACAACATCCAGATTGGCCAAACTATATGTGCAGAATACCCTCAGACTTTATGATATACCACATGATGTGGTGTCTGATAGGGACTCGAGGTTTACGTCTCATTATTAGCATCAGTTCATGTCAGTACTACATATAGAGCTGAAGATGAGTTCTGCATACCATCCGCAGACCGACGGACAGAGCGAGCGCACCATACAGACGTTGGAAGATTTGTTATGTGCATGCACTTTGGAGTGGAAAGGGTCCTGGAAGGACCATCTGCCTTTGGTTGAATTCACGTACAATAACAACTATCATTCCAGTATCGGCATGACACCATTCGAAGCCCTATACAGGAGGAGATGCCTCACACCTCTCAGTTGGCGTGAGGTAGGTGATCATGCTCTCTATTCAATAGATCTCTTGGAGGAGACTACGATGGCTATTGATCTTGTGAGGCAGATGCTTCTGATGGCACAGAGTCGCCAGAAGAGCTATGCAATTGTCGGAGGAGAGATTTGGAGTTTCAGGTATCCAATCCTCTTCTCTAACTCCTTTTACAAATATGACTTAATAAGTTTTAACTCAATCTGAACACATTCCTGTAATTGTAGATGGGAGATTGGGTATTTCTCCGTGTATCTCCCATGAAGGGAATACAAAGATTTGGCATTCATGGCAAGTTGGCACCACGATATGTTGGCCCGTTTGAGATTCTGGCTAGAGTGGGGAAGGTGACCTACCAAGTAGCCCTACCACCA
This sequence comes from Ottelia alismoides, assembly GCA_037367405.1. NCBI lineage: Eukaryota > Viridiplantae > Streptophyta > Magnoliopsida > Alismatales > Hydrocharitaceae > Ottelia > Ottelia alismoides. The sequence goes on along the minus strand of JAZKJV010007540.1, from coordinate 735,323 downwards.
CATCTTTCAACTATTCATGACATCTTCCACATATCCAACTTGAGGTAGTATGTGCATGACCCTTGACACATCATTAGCTATGAGAATTTAGATGTGGAGGTAGATTTGACATAAGAGGAGAGGCTAGTGCATATACTAAGCAACATTATGAAGAAGCTTCGCAGCAAGGAGCTCCCATTAGTCAAGGAGTTGTGGTACCGACACACCATTGAAGAGGCGATGTGGAAGACTGAAGCCAATATGCGGGCACGATACCTGCAACTTTTCTCAGGTAATCATTAAAACAAGCATATTTAATTATTTGCATATTAAAAGAATATGGCTTGTTTTCCCTTTGAGGTTTTTATGGGTTTCAAAAACCTTTGAGGTTTTTATGGTCTGATGGAATGCCAACAATACACGTAGAAACCTTGACTTGAGTCTCGAGGATGAGACTCCCTTTGAGGTTTTATATTTGTAACATCCAGATTCGTACAACCCTGAACCCGACCTAATTAGGATCCATAAAATTCAATAAAGTTATCAATTAAAATTAATTGATCTAATGCGATTAACTGGTTGCCAATCAAAAGCCGTTAAGGTGAAATCGATCAAAAACAATCGCATTATAATGCGTGTCGCGAAAAAGCTACGATGAAATTCGAAAACTGCGAAATAAACCAAGATTGCTATAAAATCCTATTCGATGAAATAAGACCAACGTAATCGACTGTTCATTGATCGGAGGTCTTTTGGTATTTTAATTTCACGAAATTTAACCCCAAACCAAAGCCGTATCTCAAAAAGTTCGGTGATCCAAACCAGATCTAAAATATATCAATAATATACTCATATTGATTTTGTTCGGAGACAATCAAAATGAGATATTACGCGTCGAAATCTAAGGCCCGAGATTGATTTCGGTCAACTTTAAGGACACTAAATAAATCGACTTTTTCTTAATTAAAAAAATAAATAATTTAATTAAAAATCTGAGTAACAGTAGCAAACTGTTATTGTTCACTATATATAAAAATGAGAATTTAGTAAAAAATTATAATAACGACATTTACCATGCTGACACCAGCATGCTGATGTCACTAATGATAATAGGAAGAAAAATATATTGAAGAGGAAGGTTCGAGGAAGGAACACCTCCCCTCTTTCCTATTTTAGCCCTTTCACACCGTCATCATTTTTTCCCCATTTACCTCTATACATGTAACGCCCAAAGCCCTCCCCTTCTTTCTCTTATATTTCCCCCAAAATTCCAAAATCTTCCAACGAGGAGAGCCTTGGCACCTGTTGTCCTGCTCATTTGGAGCTACTGCACAGTTGCTGGAGTTGCTCCCAATTGGAGTTTCTGCTCCATTTTTTCCTTCCAAATTGAATATAATCATAGGTGCAATACAATTCTTAGCCTTTTTGCTGCCATGCATACGAATTATCCAACAATCCCTGGATTTGCATTTGTTTAATAGATTAAAGTTTCATATTTAGAAATCTTGAATCTGTTTCTGTTAAATGGTGATGTTCTGTATATCTTTTATAATTATTTAAATTGATTTGGGTCTATGAAACCATTAGGCTAGTTACTTAATCACTGTTTTATGATAGCAGCACCATAGTAATTTACTACAGAAGCACTTCAAATCATTGTCCTGGATTAGGAGAATATTTTCTTGTTGACTGTGACCATACCATTAATTACCATTCTGGTTTCAGTAGTGATGTCACCTTTGTTGTTTTGTCCAATCATGTGTTGTTCCCTGGAGTTGTTGTGCTGGAAGTTAGTGGATTAAGTATTGGTTATCTTCCTTGAGAAATCGGAATAACATGCACATAATGGTTGAGTGGAATGTTAATTGGTGTTTTGATTGCATAAATTTTTTAATTCTGCAGGTGCACGAAATTTTTCTTGTAATTATATTATGAATAATTTCAACTCCCATGACAGCCATAGTTATAAAGGATTGAGTAAATTTTGATAACTTCAGATTGAATCTTTGACTCAAAAAGGGGATTTCATAATACCAAGATGCTTAAAATTGATTATACGTAGCAAATTTTAATAAATATCAGAATTATCTGTTAGTAGTATAGGAGGGGGGGATCGAACTGTATGTAGACACATGCTAATAACTACATAACTATAACTAGAAATGTTTAGTTGTCATAGTAAAATTTCTAACTTAATACATTGAGAAGTCTAACTTTATTCATTATAAATCTCGAAACTCTGGTCATCAAATCAAATTTTGTCCCTTGAGGGAAGACCATAATATGATTGCTACTACTTGGGAGATTACTACTCATTGAGAAAGGATCTATATACGAAACCCCTTATGAAATGTTAAACTTGCAAAATCTTGCAGTAAATTGGAATGGACATTTCTTTTATGACCCCTTATGCAAAAGACAATATCTAGATCTATGTATTCCTGAATGAAACAATGTGCTACAACCATGTGACATTCCTTTCTCTTCTAAGCTTGATAGAAAACTAAGTTATTGGGAGACTATTCAATCATATCAAGGAATTAGGTACTTTCAATTAATTGCACCCATTTGAATATTCTGGAAATGTATGGTTAAGATGTGTTGTATGCAATTACAAAAGAAAAAGGAATTTTAAATAATCATATCAATATTGTGATGGAAGCAAGAATATAAGCCTTAGATATTTTGGGGGAGGCCTCTAGAGTCGTAGTAATTGATTAAGTGAGTAAAATTTTCTTTGATATATATATATATATACACACACACACATCCACTCCTCCGTGGTAAGAAAGTTGTAATTATTCTTATTAAACTTTTTGAGAGATTCATAATAACTGCTATCAGAAGTGATGGATAGGTTGTATTACATGGGACTAATGAATTAGTTTTGACTTTTAAATTGCGTCGTTCATGGTGACTCTTACACTTGACCGTGCGAGGGTGCAATAACCCTCAACTGGGAGAGAGATAGGAAGCCTAGTTAGGGCAACGACCACCAAGTGCGTGGGTCTAGGATCCAGTCCTTTTTTCGATTTTTACACGAGCTCGCAGTGTTTGTACACCTCGTTGGGATCCTGACTTTTGACCAGTTCCGCTAACCCTCTATTTTAGGACACCCATGCGAGGGATCCTCGGTTTTAGTTTTTCGTAAGAGCTCGTTTGCATGTACTAGTTGGACCGGCTTTTAGAGTGGCTTTTCTGGAGAGTCTCTCTCACTCGTCTTAGTTGCGTAGTTTTAGAGTATACCTATCCCTCTATTGGACCGCACTTCAAATTAGAGGGCGAGACGGATGAGTATCCTTAGGAGATTACCTTACCGCTTGAGTTTTCTTTACTTTTCCACCAATAGGCTTGGCGATGCTAAATCTACATCATCTAGGGTTACATCTGAATCAGTTACAATTGAAATTGGAGAAGTTACAATTGAACTCGGAAAGAAGCACATTAGATCTTGGTTAAAAGATGAAATCAATTATAAGTTGTGTTAGCTAGAGTTATTTATAATTAAGTTAGTGGACGTGTTGGTAACTTATTTAGGATGCATTATACCCCATCGCATGCCTACGAAGGCACCCCAACCCTAAGGCACTTTTCACTCTATAGAGTCATAGTGTGAGGTCAAACACAAGCCAAAACCATGGAATATCCACTAAATGTAAGAATTTTAAATAAAATCAAGATTCTGTTCAAAACTTCATCTTTCCCATTATCAAAATAAATATTTAAGATCTCTAAATAACATGAGATTAATATATATATATATATATGAGTCATTAACCGAGATATAACAATATGACATATAAAAGGTAATGGGTAAAACTTGAGGCATTCTTCAAGGTAGCGTGAAATTTTTTTCATAACAAGTAGTTGTAAACTTTTAGTTATTTATACCTTACTACTCGTTTCTTTTGCAACCACTTTAAATGCCTATTTATTTTAACAAGATTTTGAGATGTACCAACGCTTGCTAACATCTCTTGTTCCTTTCATGTGTGGCAGGCAAGGAGCCTGCAACTCAGTAGTTGATTGTTGATTCCAGATATCCACCACTATTCGAGACAATACAATTACTTATGTCACAATTTTTGTTCAGTTTGTGATGAAAAATGTTTTCTTTCTCTTCTTTAGATAATGGAATATTTCTATACACTATCATCTCTTTTGTTACATGATGTATACATATGAAAAAAATTAATGAAAAGAAATGTTTGGTATTTGATGTTGTTGGTTCTGTGGTTATTACTTGAATTATGAATTGTATGACAGAAACATGAAAAATTTTCCCGTATTTTCATGTTACTTGTTTGTCCTCTTGTGAATGTAATACCGCGAATGTGTTATAAACGGGTGTCCGGATCCGAAGGGTTCACATTAAGGTCTCGACACACCATAAAATAATGTATAAGTTTGTGAACACATGCGAGATTCCAAACAGAATCTGCTGTAAATATGCAATTATTACAAATTAAAATAAACACAAAAAAATCCTAGTCTCCACACTCTCTCATGACTCGACTCCATCTTAAATTTATGCATTCCTTCAGTCGGATTATCACCAAAAAAGTCATCTTTTGAAGCTCCTGAGATGCTCGACCACCTAAGCAGTCGCTTCATCGCGTTGGGTCCCTCGTACAAACACAAGATGGTGGTAAGAGAGATAGATACAAAATAAATAAATAAATAAAAGCAACCAAAATAAATAAAAAATGCAAAAAAATTTATAGAGTAATAATTACAAGAAAAAATGGGGGTCAGACTACCTAGAGGTGGAAAACCTAATTTCTAGATTTTCTAAGAATTAACCTAAGCCATGTTTCCCGACAATGGTGCCATCTAAAAAACCACGAATCAATCCTAGTTAATTATGTGGAATTAATCTTTAAAATTTTGATGTAGTCAGGCGAATTCGAATCAATAAAAAACTGCTAAATTTATTAATTATCTAATTAAAGCGAGCAGTCAGTTTTTTTTACTTTGGTAAGCCCAAGTCGAACTCAGGGAGGCCACTGTCTCCTTAGGTTGATTTTATAGTCGTTCTAGAATCATGTTTTCGAGGCATTTTTGTATTTTTAAAGGTAATTAATGAATGAAATGCAAATTTGGTAAATTTCTAGGGTTAAACTACTAATTTCGATCAAATGAACTCCAAACGCAATGAAACTTGACCATAACGTGTATGAATGCAAAATGAGGCTACTTTCATTTGTTTGGAATTTTTAGAGGAAAAAATGAATTTTCTGTGAATTATATAATGCAAAGAATGTGATTAGCAGTAAATTAATTTTAATAAATAACAAACCTAATTATTTTCAGGAAATAAAATTATCCAATCTAATAGTGATCTATCTAGGAAAAATTATAAATTGTAAAAATGTTGAGTTTACAATCTATTAAAAATCAACTAGTCCAATCACAAAATGATTTATGTAGAGGAAATCGTGCCGAAAATAATGTGATTTTTGGGCACATTATAGAAAACAACTAAATTGATCTAAGGTATTTTTTTGGAATTTTTAGATCAGTGAATAATTAAATATCAAATTCAGAGCATAAAATAGATAAACTATGCAACTTTTCACCAAATTAATTATAATAAATAATTCACTACTCATAAAAATGTAAATAAATACTCATGAGATAGAAAATAAGTTACTCTAAAATGTGTTGTTTTTGGAATAAAAAATGACGTGAAATGATTGTTTAAATAAAGACTCAAAGACAATGGCCTAATTGCAAATTCAGACATAAAGTTAAATAGAAAAATAGCTCACACAATGCTTCTTTAGTTACCTAGACCAGTGGGGGTCTTATTGCAAATTTCCCATAAGAGGGGGTTACGTTGCACGTGCACTCCTATTAGCGGGGCTCTTTGTGCAATATCCAAGAAGAAGGGGGTGGTTTATGAAAAAACCCCAAGAGGGAGGTGGCCTTGCACGTGAGGAGCTTTTGCTCCTTCTTCTCTTTCCAGGCTCAATAAAATAAAAGGCAGTGGGGTACGACACAGTGAAAGACAACCTCTTCGGTCGACACATGACGTTAGGCGGTTATGCTATGGTCGGCGCTCGAAGGAGGGAGGTCGGAGCGGGCGACACACGCCCTCCGGTGCATGCTAGATTGAGGCAAGGTGATCTAAGTGGGGTCAATGCTGTTGCACACGAAGGAGGATGGCTGCAGGGAGAACTCGTGGCTACCTGCAGTTGGAGGGTGGCACTAGCGGCTCTGACACTCCGAGGGCTCTGTAGCACCGATGCATGCAAGTAGTGGCGAGGTGATCTGAGGACGTATGCTCTACAAGGGTGGGCTATGCGGGTCAAGATTAGTGCACATCGCTGCTGAGTGTGAAGTGGAGAGCAGACGATGTCGATGGCTCGTGTGCTATGATAATGGTATGGTACGACGTGTGATAGGCGATGACGATGGTAGCGGTCGAGGCAGCCGTGCGAAGCTGCTCAAGGTGGAGTTGCTCGTCCAAGTGTCGAGAGCGAGGGTGGCGACCAGAGGAGAGGTTTGAGGCAGCTGAAGTCAACGAGGGTGGGATGGCTGTAGCGCAATGAGGGTGGGGGCAGAGCTTGAAGCGAGTATGGAGGAGTGAGGTTGGAGTGGGCGATTGATTAAGGAGAGGGGATTGAAGAAGAACAAACTCGGGAAGGAGAGGGATCGAAAGAAAAGAATCACGAACGAAGACGAAGGAGGGAAGAAACACAAGGCGGAGAAGAAGATTACATGAGGATTGATCTGGTGGATGTCGGTGCCTGGAGAGGAGGTGCAACACCTCCAAATCTCGCGCAAAGCTCTGGCAAGAGCTGAGTTGGGCAAACTCCTAGAAGCTTGCAGCAGCAGAGGTGGATATTCATCGGATCTCACCTACAGTAGGGTATCCTCGCACGACCTTGAAGGGCTCTCACCTGTCACCTGAGATGGACCAGGGAGCTCTTCCTCTCTCGCATTAGTTGGCAGATGGGTTGCGATGAAGGGGGGTTAGGATGGGTTGGCGAAAGGGTTGGAGGAAGTGGAGAGGAGTGGGCACAAGATGTGGGGTAAAGGGGGGAGAGAGAAGTGAGGAGCGGAGGGCGGTTGTGCAACCATCGCGTTGCTGGAGAGGCGGAGGACGATTGCGAGTGATGCGAGTCCTGCGGGTGGCACGCACAAGGTAGAGGAGAGGTTGGGATGGAGGGTGTGATCAAGAGGGGCGTGGACATAATTAGGAGAGAGGGGGTGGGGGTACGTGCGTCAGTTGCATGGGCGAGCGGGTGGTCATGTGCTAGGCATGTGACCGGGTGGAGAAGATGGAGAAGGAGGGGGGAGTAGCGCCACGTGGCACATGATGAGGCGATCACATGGCAACAATAAAAAATTAAAGTAAAAAAACATAAATAATAATAAATAAAATAATAAATAATTACAATAATTGAAAATAAATAATGTAAATTAAAATAAATAATAACTAAAATAAATAAATAAAATAAAACTACGAAAGTAAATAAATAAAACAAAATAGGGGTGACATGTGGTGGCTCCAGGAGCTACCACGCGTCGCTCCCAGAAAAATAGAAAATAAAATCAAAAGAAAAATAAAAAAGAAATAACAAAAAGGTTTAAATAAAAAAGTGGTCAACATAGAAGTTGCTTATCTCGATGAAATCTACAATTTTTGTAAAGAATCAAAAATAAAAAAAGTCATTTGTACAAAAAGTATATTTTTGGGGTACCTTACATGTATAAAACAACACATTTTTATCTTTTGCAGATTTATAAATAAGATAAAAATCAAAATAAAATTATAGAAAATATAAAACAAATATTTACAAATTAAAATATTTTTTTGGATTTTTAATAATTGAGAAAAAAAGATAAAATAAAGGGTAGTTTTGTCAATATGTACAATATACAAAGGGGCCCAAAACCCTTGTTTCACATACGAAATCCCATTCTTTTGAATTTGGTCTTATTTTGAAGGTAATTGAACGTACATTAATTCAAAAGTGAATGTGATCCATAAGAGATTTTATGAGAAAGATATTCACATTTTAAGGTTCTTAGTCTCAAATTAGGGTTAGGGTTTATTGGTCAATTTTACACGTTAGTAATTTTTTTGATATTTTTCTTTTATTAGTGTTAGTAATATATATACTATAGAGTTGGTTTTATTTAATTCTGATTTAATGAAAAATAAGACAACATGGTGAATATACATGTGATATTTACAAGTTAATTTGGCTTCTTATTTAATGTAAATATGTGTACTAAAATGCAGACATTAATTCTAAATGCATGAATAAAATAATGCAAAAATAAATGGAGATACACAAGCTCTATTTTCAACTTTTAGAGTGATGAATCACCATCAATATCTCAACCATTTACAAAGCTAACGCTTCACAATCTTGGATCAAACACCAAGATCAACACTGCAGTTTAGACATCGTAGAAGAAATAAAGAACATGCGAGCTTTCAACTTTATTCGTGCTTCCATAGAGATATTACATGCATAGGATCAAACATCTAAAATCCCGCAAAAAGATGTTAACTGGAAACAAGAGATATGACAATAATTCATACCGGATAGTATTATCTTCACATATATCAAGAAAGTAATTCTCCTATAAAGAACATATGATATCTAGAGATAATTTAACAGAATATACTTTCACGAAGATTCACAGATAATAGCACAACAATTATATCATAAATAACACATGTGAATAATTAATATCAAATAATAATAAATACCACTATGCTGAGAAGGGTGCCAAAAGAGCTCTGAATGGTATGAGAAGAACTTGAAGAACGACGAGCGATCGAAGTCTACTGAACTGAAATCTTTCTTCACAACTTTTCAACCAAAAATATTATTCTTGAAAAATCAAAGAATCAAAGAACTGGAGAAAGAATATCGAGAAAATCACTAAAAGATAGCTTCTTGCTTTTTTTAGAGAAAGTAGGGATGCTTGTTCGTGTGGTGTTTATTCCAACAACGGGCATGGGGTCCCTTATATGTGGGCTCAATACGAGCGACCATTGAAAACAAAATAGGCATGAAATCAAACATGATTTCATGATATGATCAATCAGGTAAATAGATATGACTGATCAACTGTCAATGATCAATTAACTGAAATGTAATGACCGATCAATTAATGTATGTTTGAGTGGAATTCAAATTTGATTGATAACTTCAAGGAGTATGATCGACAATGCATGATAGATCAATGGAATACACATGATCAAAAAGTGATGATCGATCAATGTCAAGATATGATCGATAAGTTCATGAATTCTTTAGCTGTAGTTACAACTTTTGCAAAACAATGCAAATAAACAAATACATCACTTTTGAGCAAGGATAAGCAATAAGTATGAGATTCTGCTTCTCTAGAGAGCAAGGACTTATCGCAATCGTGTCGAGCTGACATCCACTTGCAGTGTTGCAATGGTAAAGAATATGCAAGCAACTACGTGATAATCTTGTGTCTTTGTCATCTTTAAAATCACGAAGAAACAAAGAACTAACAATGTATACTAGACGGATCAGTGAACCCAATCTCATCCGCATTTTCCAATTCCTATGGTTGAGAGGTTTGGCTCAAGTTCTCTTCAAAAGAAACATTGATGGCTTCAATAATTGTCATAGTTTTCTTGATGAAGATCCTGTAAGCTTTACTACGTGAAGAGTATCCTATGAAAATACCTTCTTTACTTTTCAGGTCAAACTTGTCAAGATTATTCGTTGTGTTAAGAATAAAATACTCACACCTGAAGATTTGTAAATAATCTATCCTTGAAGAGCATTCGTAATACAACTCAAAGGATGTATTTTTTAATCTTGGTCGAATTAAAGTTTTATTTAAGAAATAACATGCAGTATTTACGGCTTTTGCGCAGCAGGAGGCAGATCGGATTCACAAAGATAGTGTGGGCACTTTCCTGAAGTGTGCGATTCTTCTGCTTTATGACTCCATTTTGATATGCTATTCTTGGAGCTGAGAATTCATGCTTGATTCCATTCCTTGAACAATATTCAGAGAAATATTCATTCTCAAACTCATCACCATGATCACTTCTTAACTTAGCGATGGTAGCACCTCACTCATTTTGAATGTGCTTAGCTAGCTTTTCGAACTCTGTAAAAGCTAAATCTTTTGTTGTAAGGAACAAAACCTACGTCAAATGAGAGTAGTCGTCAACTACGACAAAGTAGTAACGACACCCACATAAACTTGCAGATTCTGTATGTTCAAATAAGTCCTGATGTAGAATTTCTGAAGGTCGTGAAGTGCTGATGAACTTCTTAGGTTTGGATGGATTTCTATGCATTTTCCTAACTCGTTTGTTGTACACATGTTCTCGTTATTGTAGGATAGATTAGAAAAATCTTTAACTAGGTTACGTTTACTAAGCATATGGATTTGCTTGAAGTGAATATGACCTTACCATTTATGTCATAATACATATTCTTCTTGTGCTTCCATAAAGTAATCTACCGACATTCCTTCATCAAATCTAACTGTCTATACATTTTTGTGCCTATTGCCTCTTAATAAAACATCTAGTCTGTCTTCTTTAACTACCTCAAAACACTTACTAGAGGAAACAACTTAAAAACCTTTGTCATAGATCTGCGATATACTCAACAAATTGTGCTTCGGCTCTTTAACTAGATTAACAGAATCAAAATTACTAGTATGGGTTCCAATCATACCATAGCTAATGACTATACCTGTATGGTTGTTGCCAAAAGTGACTGATGAATCATCAATTCGTCACATTATCTTTACTTGTATTGCATAAAAAGTTATTCTTTTTGCACCTGCACCACCATAATTTACGCATCAATTGCCTAACATACGCTCCATACACAAGGCACATAAACATCTACAAACAATTAGATAAATTTCCTAATATAAAATATATAGTGATTATAACTATATTACTGACGTATCCGGAAATGCGGCTTTTAAGAAGTTGTTCTTATCGTGTTGTGCGTTGTAGGCGGCAATCGGAAACGATCAAGAAAATACCACAAATAAGTTATTCAATTTTTAATCTCGTGGTTTTATGTTTATTTTACTTGGGCAAGTCCCAAGCTCAATCACAAGGAGGCAAAGGAACAACCTAGAATTAAGTCTATCAAAGTTCGTGTTCGGTTTTCGAGGCGGTCTTTTTTTTTGGAATTTTAAATGCAATAAAGGATGCAAAATGCAAATTTGGCCTTATTTAAGGGACTAAAATGCAAATTACGTTCAAATGATGTCCAAAAAATACGAAACTTGGCCACAATGTAAACTATAATGAAATGGATGTTCTATAATTTTTTTGGAATTTTTGGATGCAATATGAATTTTTTATGGATTTTTAAATGCAAACAAAATGATTTTTAATATTTAATTTTAATAAATATCAAACCTACTTATTTTCGAGAATCAAAATTATCTGAGATCTATCACTAGGTAACGGATCTTAGAAAAATCCTAAACCTCGAAAACGTGGGGCTTAATACTTATTAAAAATTAAATATTAAAAGATGCAAAATGATTTTTACAGGACAAAATATGCATGCAAATGCAAATCTTTTTGGGCACAATGTTAAGAATAATTAACTCTACAAGATGTGATTTTTCGAGAATTTTTAGAGCAACGGTTAGTCACTTATCAATTTCCGAGCAGTAAATGGGTAAAATACGACAATTTTCACGAAACAATTATTTATTAATTAACCGTCCGTCACAAAAATATCCACAACATGTCAAAGCGTAGAGGATCAATTAACCAACATCATGCAATTTTTGGATTAAGAAAATAATGTAGATAAGATGTTCAAAACACAATGGGAATGCAGGGGTACAGATGCAAATGAATAAATAAAATATAAAAACAGAGGGGGGGCTTTTGTGTAATTACCAATAGTAGAAGGGGGTACTGCTGCAAAATTTCCAGTAGGTCACGTGCTGTGCACGTGACCTCTAGAGGCGGGGCTGATCTCCAAATGGGAGAACCTTCGGGGGGGGTTCTGTAAATTGCCCCAAGGGACACGTGCGTAGCACGCGACCCCTGGGGGTTGCTTGCTGGGGACGTTCCCCCACGCACGTGCGAGGGGCGTGCGGGGGGCCTCGGGCTTTGGGCCCGGCCTGCGGCTGAAGGCGGTAGTGGCGGAGGGGCGGTGGTCGATGGCTGGCTCCGTCCAAAGCTTCGGCCGAAGTGGGGTGCCGGTGAGTCGAGGTGTGGCCGAAGCACGGAGCTCCGGTGGCGTCGTAAGCAGCTGGAGATGGAGGTTGCTGGTGGCGGAGGTGAGCCTCTGTTGTGATGTGGGCTGGAGAAGAAGCCGATGGAGCGGTGGCGCACAGTGGTTGGCGTCGATGCGTCGAGGGCGGAGGCGAAGCTTGATGAAGTTGGCTGGAGCTTGATAGCGGTGTTGTGTTGTCGAAGACGAACGGTGGAGCATCGTTGATCGGAGAGGGAGGCTCGACGGGAATCAGTCCTGGAGCTACAACAGCAAGGCGGAGGAAGCCGCTGCGACAAGGTGTCAACCTTGGATCTCGCCGGCCGGTGGAGGGGACGCTGTCACCGTCGCCTCCACGCACGGCTGCGTATCGGCGGATGTCGATGAGAAGGGACGGTGGCGGTGTTTAAATAGGAGACGGGGGCTGCTCGGCGATGGAGGCGCGATTGGGAGATAGGGGTGATCGGTGATGACCGAGATTGAAGGAGAAGAGATACGCGGCGGTCGGAGCGGGATATGGCGGCGCGAGATTCGCGGCGAAGATGGAATTCACGGCGGAGGTCTCAAAGAGGCGACGTGCGATTTCTTTCCAAAGGGGGGCTGAGGAGGACGATGAACAGGCACCGTCCGATCGGCCGAGATTGGGCGGTCCTGCTCATGCCACGTGGCGGTATAAGGCGAGAGGAGGAGGTGCACGTGCGGAGCACGTGCCTTGGAGGCACGTGCGATGCACGTGCGTCTTTTTTTTTTAATTAATTTTTTTTAATAAAACAGATTATAAATAAACCCAAAAATGGGTGACACGTGGCGGCACCAGGTGCTGCCACGTGTCAGCACTAAAAAAATTCTGAAAATAAATATCTTGTAAAATCGACAATAAATAGTAAATGACCTCAGATCGAAAAACGTTCTTCACGAAAATTGCTCGTCTCGATGAGATCTACAACTTTCATGAAGACATCAAAACCAAAATCGATCATTTGCATAAAGTGAATTTTTGGGGTATCCTATGTACATAGAATACCTTAATTTTGGGGTTTTGTAATTTTTATGTCATTTTTTTGATCAGATAATAATCCAGAAAAATTACGGTAAAATCAGATATAAATAAAGACACTTAATTCTAATTTTTTTGGATTTTTATTGATTAAGAAAATATATACATAAAATACAAGGTAAAAAAAACCGCGAAAATATACAATGTACAAAAGAGGCCCAAAACCCAACTTTCACATATGAGCTCCGATTCACTTGAACTTGGTCTTGTTTTGAAGGTAATTGAATGCACATTAGTTCAAAAGTGAGTAGGATTAAATCGGACACTGGATGGAGAAGATATGTGGCTTTTAGTCCGAAAATCCTGAAATTAGGGTTTGGGTTTTTGGTCCACTTATTTGGGTTAGTTATTTTTTTGTATTTTTCCTTTATTTTTGTTAGTGATATGTACACAGTGGAAGTGGTTTTGAGTCATTCGGAGTTAGCATGAATGGGTTAAAAATCTGGGAATTTAGGCTTATTTACAGGTCATTTTGGCTTGGATTTTTGGCTTCTTATTTTGTGCAGATTTTTGTGCTAAAATGCCATTCTTATGAAAACATGCATGAATGCTAATTATGCAAAATAGATGCAAGAATGCTGTTGATTTTAAGGGATTTGAGCTTAATAAATGAGATTTAGAGTGATGAATACGAGATTCATCATCCCCCTATACTTAAACCATGCTCGTCCCTGAGCATCAAAAAGAAATGCCATGAGGTGAAATGAGATTGGGTTCCAAACCAAGACCATGAGTTGAAGGTGAAAGTGAACCTAAACTCAACCTTTAGATTATTTGTGTGTCGGAACTTCTGTGAGACTTAGAATTTTAAAATCAACAGCCCTCAAGTTCTACACATCATTGCTACAGTTTCAGCTCAGAAGTCATCTTAGATCACTCATCTTCCCAAAGTATACTCTTTGAACATTGAATAACCGACTCTTGTGTGTGAAATATTTTAGCTCTTCCCACCCAGAATGCCGGACTACCGCGCAAGCCTCCTCTCCAATAACTCGTCCTCGGGGAGTCAGGTATTTCCTTCTAAGGTCTGTCGCGCTGTGTTCGCAATCGAATTGGGGGGAGAAGATAGAAGAATGAGAAAAGAACTGGAGGGTGGCCAGTGTAGTCACCTCTCCTTGTGAAGATGACCAGTGTAGCCGAGTCTCCACCAAGATCTGCAGGTTTCTGGAAGCTTGGACCTTTTTGGTCAGATTTTATTTGGTAGTTGCTTCTTTGTATTTGGAATTTTTGGTGGTTCTGCTTGGATCTTGTTGTGCCCCTACGGATATAGAATCTTTTGTTTCCGTACATTTTTTGGGGTCTTAGAAAAAATTGTGCCCAGCCGTCCATCCCTTTTCCGAAGCTTTATTTCAACCCGTACTCCGGTCTTTAGATTTCCACGATATCAGAAAAGAAACTCACACAGTCTTCCAACATCCCGTCTGAGTTGAGCTAAGTACATAGTGCGAGAGTACAAATTAATTCCCTATTCCAGAGTTGTACCCAGAATGAAGAGACCAGGTTAGACACTAAGAGTCAAACGCTGTACATTGTCATGTGGAACTCAAAGAATTAAGTCAAAGACCTGAAGACTCTAAAATCCTATTTCTCGGTGAAGTTCCTCTGAAGATTAGGTGGATTAAGGTCAAGTCGAGACCACTCTCGGTTTCGGCTCACAACTCGGTTCAGAACCCAAAGACTTTTCACATATGCAAATGCGATGCTTGATGAGATGCGAGTGTGTGAAATGCAGACACAATTTTTTTTTTGTGATTCTTTTCTCTCTTTTTTTTTTGAATGAATGAATGAATAAGAAGCCATTTTTCAAAAATTTTGGGCAAGGTCAGTGTTAGTGGAAAAAACACATTTTTTTTAAGAAGAACCCACCCCGTAAATACATATAGACTTACGCAAAAGTACGAGGTATGGCTAAAATATATACACAGTATATATACAGACCCCCCTATACTTAGCGAGTGCTGTGTCCTCAGAGCACAAGAAGCGTAAGGAAGACATAGCTCGGGCTAAGCGTAAGAGAGTGAAAAAGAACAAGATTTACAAAATCTCCCCCCTATACTTAGACTGTGAATAGTCTAAGTATAGAAGAAGAGCGGAAAAGAAAAAAATGAAGCGGTCAGGTTATGTGAATGAGGAGAGTATATACAGGTGGGTGTCGGTTCCCCCTATACTTAGGCTTTGGTCAGCCTAAGTATAGAAGAAGGATGGATATGGAGTGATCTAGAGATCGGAATGAGAAATGGTATATACATATGGCATCGGTCCCCCCTATACTTAGGCCTTGGCCTAAGTAGAGGAAGAAGCTGTACAAGGAGACCGATGTGGTCGGGAGGGAGGGTGGGTAGCCGATGATTAAGGCGGTTTACGGCTGATCTTCTTGTGAGCCTGCGGTGGGAGATCGTAATGATGAGTCGGAGATGAGGCATATGATTCCCAACTATTATCAGTGTCATCCTCAGAAATATCATGATGGATAGTAGATGAAATATTTGAGTCAGGTGAAAAGTAACCATCATCAGAGTTATCCTCAGAGGAATAGTATTTGAAAGTGGACACACTCCAGATGTTCATGTCTTTTTGTTTCTTCAATTGTTTCCTCAAAATTCGTTCCTTTTTAAGATCAATCAGTTTGTCCTCCGATGAATATTCAGATGCTCCAGTCTTAGTCAACTCATAAGAAATAATTCCAGTGTACTTGTGAAAGGTAGGAGCATCAGCTTTGGATGAGTAATAATTAGGAACGGGAGTTGTCCAACGAGAATCAAATTTTGGATCCTTGCGAAGATATGGCTTTAGAGATGCCGAACAGACTTTACTCATGTAGACTACCTTTTCCGGACCTGATGAGGGATCATCAACCGATTCCTCTTCCGAAAGATCAAAGGTGACTTTCTTTTTCTTGTTTCGTGAAGATGTCGGTTCACTTGAGTACCCAGATGAATAGCCATTAAAATTCTTCTCCTTGGTCGGTGTTCGGGCTACGTGTTCGTTCTTTGTTTCCTGAATGTTGGTGCACTCTTGATTTGGGAGGATTTGGTCAAGATAATCAGAGTAGGTCGCTCCAGGGTGCGACCATGCAAATGTCTCAGGATCGTAGCAGAAGGATTTGTCTATTTTGAAATCTGCGGGAGTTGAGATATCGTGGAGAGTCTCTGAACCAATAGTCTCATTAACAAATGCAATCTCAGGTGTAGCAGCGGGGTAGGGCTCTTCTACCGTTTCATGGTTGCGGTTGTTGGGGACTTTGTGGGTTACCTCAGAAAATCGTACTTCCTCAAAGACTGTATCAGATCGTAGTGATTCCAATGCCGTAAAATTTATTTCCCGAGTCTCACAATCGATACTCACCTTGGCCAATGCCAAGAATGGTTTTCTGAGAATGATTGGAGACTGGGTGAATTCTCCTTGATGCTCAATATCAATGATCGTGAATTCTACCTTGAGTGGAGCACCTTGGAATTTCATGATGACAGAAATGGTTCCTCTCGGCCTTTTTATCGATCGGTCTGCCAATTGAACAATCTCTCGTATCTTCCGAATTGGCCCGAGTTTGAGTTCGTGAAATACAGAGGTCGAGAGGATATTGATCGGTGAATTGTCATCAATACGAGCATGTGTGAAAATTGTGTCTTTGATTTCGCAGTCAAATCTAGGTAACCGCTTTACTATGCGGCTCTTGGTTTTTCTCCTCAACACCAAGGAGGAGGCCATTGACAAGATATGTCTTTCAGTTTTTGTTCTAATCCTTCCTGACTTTTTGATGGTTAATCTGTCCATTAGAAATTTCTTAAGGTCAGGGAAGTGTTCAATGGCCTTTATAATGGGAAGTTCAAAAATCAAGTATTTTTCCAGTGCTTCCCGTAAAGCAGGATCCAAATTCCTCAAATCTTCTTCAGATTCAATTTTTATGAGATTTTCTGGATTTTCAAAATTTTTTGTATTTTCTGTGTGGTGTGGTGATGTGGTGTCTTCCTTAGATGAGAAGGGGCTTTGATATTCAGAGTTTGGGTCAGCGGAATAATCGTTCCTAGGGGAATAATAGGCGGAGGTGTTGATATTAGAATCATCCCTAGGTCTTTGAATATCCTCAAAATTTTCATCATGGGATTCAATCATTTCCTCATTTAGTTTTACACCCGATCCACCATAGAATGAGATTACTCGGTCGGCAAATTTTTGAAATCTATCCTCCATCTATTCAAATCTCGTTTTTATCCTCGAAACATTATCCTCACAATTTTGCTCATGATCAATCATGGGAGCACTCGGATTTTGTTCAATGATTCCGTCTTCCATTTTTCTGTACGTGCGGATAGGAGAATTTCTTGGAATATCCAACATATGATCATTATTTTTAGAAAATATCTCCTCAATAATTATGGAAGGAGGCTGCTCGTATGATCCGGGAATGTGTATTTGATCTGAGTAGAGTTTGGTCCTTTGCTCGTGTTTGGTCAGATCTTGATATTGTGGAGTCAGCATATAGGGTCTATATATGTCTAGGAGGTCCGTCCAATCCTCTGTATGGGTTTCATGTCTGACGAGGGATCTGTCGTGGTCAATCCAACGCTGATGATCATTAAGTGCATGTCCTTCCATCTGGGTTTGGTTTCTCTGCCAGTCGTGGGAGTTAAAGGGATTTCGATCTTGAAAGGTTTCATTGGCGAGAGATTGAGAATGAGGTGATTCAGTCCAAGATGGTAAGTGGTCATTTCTGGTTGGATGTTTTGAGTAAGGATTCAATGAGGTGGTCGAACTCATTTGCGGTTGAAAGTTTCCCGCAAATGTTGGAGGATTAAACGAAGAGGAAGTAGTGGATTTGGGCCAAACCGACATAGGTTTGTTTTCATAGTGGTGTTTGGTCATTTTTGAAGGAGTTGAGAGAAATGATGGGTTGGATCTGAAATTTGGAAAAATTTCCATGATGAGATTAAAATCCAGAGATGGGAGAGATGATTGTATGGGACAGAAATTTTTATCAAATGCGCGGCTATTGATCTTTGATATCGGTTCACGCACACCAATACAAACACAAATCAAACCCCGGGTTCACCAACTCACACAATGAAGCCGTAAGATTTCGGCTATTATCTTTTCAATTTTAGTTGGTGATAATTCAATCTTGGCAAAAATTTAGCGAGCTGAGATTTTGGATTTGGGCTCTATCCTTAAGTGTCGTCTCTCGCTCACTCAGAAAAATAAAATCATCCAAGGTCGGGGTTGCTCTCCCGCAGAAATTCTTGATTTTATGGGTTATTTGAGATCAGATATATTTAGCAGTCCCGATTTTAATGAGGTGATCACTGAAAAATTAGATGAGCACAAATACACGTCTACCGTCCAGTCCCAATTTCCTTTAAAGTTATGCTATAAAACAAGAGAGAGGAGTTCGGGAAAAGCCGATGCACGCGGAAAACTATGATGAATGCTCAGTGAGAAGACTTACAGTGAATCCTCGCAATCTCCATGTGGGATGCTAGACAGAATTTAAAAATTATTCTAAATGAAATGCAAGCCGATGGAAAAACCACACCGAAGCAGAAAGTTCTATTAGCGGGAAGAATTGATTTAAATTTGGCTAAGTTGAACGATCTATGTGCGTCTCAATTAAAGTGCAGTGTGGCTTAAGATCCTACGAGCACAAGCAAAAATATAAATGCTCTGAGAGCCGTATGTGCAGGTCTATCCTATTCGCTACTCAAGTCGGGCCCCACCCTCGCCGGAGAGTGAAACAGGCCACGACACACCACAGAATAAAGTTCAAGGTCTTTTACACACGCGAGAGTCTAAACGGACACCGCTGTAAAATTGCAGAAATTAAAAAGTGCAGAAATTAAAAACCTAGACTCTACTCTCTCTCTCACGACTCAACTCGATCTTAAATTAATTGCGGTTTTTGGTGAAGTTGCGTCGGTTATTGAAGACCGCTCCACGTACAAGGTACCTCGCAAGAAAAATAAGAGAGAAAATGTAAGAGAGTGACTCAAGAATATATATAAAAAAATAAAGGCTGAAAAATAAATTGCAGGAAAATAAAAATGAAATTTACAATGAAAAATTCGGGGGTCAGACTACCCGAATGCAGAAAACCGAATAAAAAAAATTTAGACAGAAATCTAAGCCGTTTGCCTCCCCGGCAACGGCGCCATCTGACGTATCCGGAAATGCGGCTTTTAAGAAGTTGTTCTTATCGTGTTGTGCGTTGTAGGCGGCAATCGGAAACGATCAAGAAAATACCACAAATAAGTTATTCAATTTTTAATCTCGTGGTTTTATGTTTATTTTACTTGGGCAAGTCCCAAGGTCGATCACAAGGAGGCAAAGGAACAACCTAGAATTAAGTCTATCAAAGTTCGTGTTCGGTTTTCGAGGTGGTCTTTTTTTTTGGAATTTTAAATGCAATAAAGGATGCAAAATGCAAATTTGGCCTTATTTAAGGGACTAAAATGCAAATTACGTTCAAATGATGTCCAAAAAATACAAAAGATGGCCACAATGTAAACTATAATGAAATGGATGTTCTGTAATTTTTTTGGAATTTTTGGATGCAATATGAGTTTTTTTATGGATTTTTAAATGCAAACAAAATGATTTTTAATATTTAATTTTAATAAATATCAAACCTACTTATTTTCGAGAATCAAAATTATCTGAGATCTATCACTAGGTAACGGATCTTAGAAAAATCCTAAACCTCGAAAACGTGGGGCTTAATACTTATTAAAAATTAAATATTAAAAGATGCAAAATGATTTTTACAGGACAAAATATGCATGCAAATGCAAATCTTTTTGGGCACAATGTTAAGAATAATTAACTCTACAAGATGTGATTTTTCGAGAATTTTTAGAGCAACGGTTAGTCACTTATCAATTTCCGAGCAGTAAATGGGTAAAATACGGCAATTTTCACGAAACAATTATTTATTAATTAACCGTCCGTCACAAAAATATCCACAACATGTCAAAGCATAGAGGATCAATTAACCAACATCATGCAATTTTTGGATTAAGAAAATAATGTAGATAAGATGTTCAAAACACAATGGGAATGCAGGGGTACAGATGCAAATGAATAAATAAAATATAAAAACAGAGGGGGGGCTTTTGTGTAATTACCAATAGTAGAAGGGGGTACTGCTGCAAAATTTCCAGTAGGTCACGTGCTGTGCACGTGACCTCTAGAGGCGGGGCTGATCTGCAAATGGGAGAACCTTCGGGGGGGTTCTGTAAATTGCCCAAGGGACACGTGCGTAGCACGTGACCCCTGGGGGTTGCTTGCTGGGGACGTTCCCCCACGCACGTGCGAGGGGCGTGCGGGGGGCCTCGGGCTTTGGGCCCGGCCTGCGGCTGAAGGCGGTAGTGGCGGAGGGGCGGTGGTCGATGGCTGGCTCCGGCCAAAGCTTCGGCCGAAGTGGGGTGCCTGTGAGTCGAGGTGTGGCCGAAGCGCGGAGCTCCGGTGGCGTCGTAAGCAGCTGGAGATGGAGGTTGCTGGTGGCGGAGGTGAGCCTCTGTTGTGACGTGGGCTGGAGAAGAAGCCGATGGAGCGGTGGCGCACGGTGGTTGGCGTCGATGCGTCGAGGGCGGAGGCGAAGCTTGATGAAGTTGGCTGGAGCTTGATAGCGGTGTTGTGTTGTTGAAGACGAACGGTGGAGCGTCGTTGATCGGAGAGGGAGGCTCGACGGGAATCAGTCCTGGAGCTACAGCAGCAAGGCGGAGGAAGCCGCTGCGACAAGGTGTCAACCTTGGATCTCGCCGGCCGGTGGAGGGGACGCTGTCACCGTCGCCTCCACGCACGACTGCGTATCGGCGGATGTCGATGAGAAGGGATGGTGGCGGTGTTTAAATAGGAGACGGGGGCTGCTCGGCGATGGAGGCGCGATTGGGAGATCGGGGTGATCGGTGATGACCGAGATTGAAGGAGAAGAGATACGCGACGGTCGGAGCGGGATATGGCGGCGCGAGATTTGCGACAAAGATGGAATTCGCGGCGGAGGTCTCAAAGAGGCGGCGTGCGATTTCTTTCCAAATGGGGGCTGAGGAGGACGATGAACAGGCACCGTCCGATCGGCCGAGATCGGGCGGTCCTGCTCATGCCACGTGGCGGTATAAGGCGAGAGGAGGAGGTGCACGTGCGGAGCACGTGCCTTGGAGGCACGTGCGACGCACATGCGTCTCTTTTTTTTTAATTATTTTTTTTTAATAAAACGGATTATAAATAAACCCAAAAATGGGTGACACGTGGCGGCACCAGGTGCTGCCACGTGTCAGCACCAAAAAAATTCCGAAAATAAATATCTTGTAAAATCGAAAATAAATAGTAAATGACCTCGGATCGAAAAAACTTTCTTCACGAAAATTGCTCGTCTCGATGAGATCTACAACTTTCATGAAGACATCAAAACCAAAATCGATCTTTTGCATAAAGTGAATTTTTGGGGTATCCTATGTACATAGAATACCTTAATTTTGGGGTTTTGTAATTTTTATGTCATTTTTTTGATCAGATAAAAATCCGGAAAAATTACGGTAAAATCAGATATAAATAAAGACACTTAATTCTAATTTTTTTGGATTTTTATTGATTAAGAAAATATATACATAAAATACAAGATCAAAAAAACCGCGAAAATATACAATGTACAAAAGAGGCCCAAAACCCAACTTTCACATATGAGCTCCGATTCACTTGAACTTGGTCTTGTTTTGAAGGTAATTGAATGCACATTAGTTCAAAAGTGAGTAGGATTAAATCGGACACTGGATGGAGAAGATATGTGGCTTTTAGTCCGAAAATCCTGAAATTAGGGTTTGGGTTTTTGGTCCACTTATTTGGGTTAGTTATTTTTTTGTATTTTTCCTTTATTTTTGTTAGTGATATGTACACAGTGGAAGTGGTTTTGAGTCATTCGGAGTTAGCATGAATGGGTTAAAAATCTGGGAAGTTAGGCTTATTTACAGGTCATTTTGGCTTGGATTTTTGGCTTCTTATTTTGTGCAGATTTTTGTGCTAAAATGCCATTCTTATGAAAACATGCATGAATGCTAATTATGCAAAATAGATGCAAGTATGCTGTTGATTTTAAGGGATTTGAGCTTAATAAATGAGATTTAGAGTGATGAATACGAGATTCATCAATTACTATGGGCCAAATTTAAGATATACATATGAAATTCATATATCATGACACTAATAATGAAAACCCCAATATGAGCATTATGTATTTAATGGACCAACAATGATATTTTGCATTCTCTCCTTCCATCTCTTTTAATTTCCAAACCATGTGCCCTCGATCATTTACTCTCTCATGTAAATCAAGCACAACATTTTAAGTCTTACACATAATCAAATCCGACCTCTCCTTATTACCAATAAAAGAAATACATGTCATATATATATATATATCCAACGATTAAATTGTTTTCTCTCTTTGATTCTTGTCATATATAATAAAAATCCTTTGTTCTCTCTTTAAGGTCACAACACACCATCTCCATTGGGAAGAAGTATGGATATTGTGTTGAGTTCCAATAATCCCTAATCTCCTTGGGACTAGAGGGAAGATGCTTCTCCTTGGAGAAGATGGATTATTCTTCTTGGAGAAGTTGAAGTTGATGGTGTCTCTCTCTTTTTGTGTTGTTGTATATTCTCTGTCTCATCCCCTTGTTCATGTATGATCTCTACTCTTTATAGTATTTAAGGCATCCATTTTCTTTGAGGAGGAGATGAGAAGATATCATCTATCAATCTTAGGAGGAAGAAGTTGGATGGTACATATGTCTTGTGTGCATGGCCAACCACCTCCAGTACCCGCGTGCCACTGCAACAAGCCATCCCCTCGAGGTCGCGCGCTACCCACGTGGCCACCTCCTCTAAGCTGCACGCTGCCTACGCAGCCCCGTGCCACCGTGTGCCACCACCCCTTTCCAGTTGCACTGCCCCGCGCTGCCCTCCCGGTCTAGATGCGCCACCCTGCGTGGCCTTCTCTCTAGTCGCGACGCCACTCATGCACCTCCATGATAAATCTCTTATTTATCATCACATTTATCATTTATTATCTCCTATCATAGACATACCAATAAAATCTAATATTAATTAATGTTAATTAATATCTAACCCATTTTTAATAACTCACCCTTATTATTGTATATAAGTAACACTCTTTATTTTCTTTTTATTAAAAATGCTCAAAAAATGTAATAATTATTGTGTATAATTATAGTAGTTTTTCCTATAAATTTAAAATTGAAAACAATAAAATACTTAAAATATGTGTTTTAGTTCATTAGAAATGCTACAAAAAGTTTTAGGCTGTACATATGACTTATTTTGGCTTTTTAACATGAAAGTTGTAGATCTCAATGAGATCTACAAGTTTCA
Organism: Ottelia alismoides; assembly: GCA_037367405.1. Taxonomy (NCBI): domain Eukaryota; kingdom Viridiplantae; phylum Streptophyta; class Magnoliopsida; order Alismatales; family Hydrocharitaceae; genus Ottelia; species Ottelia alismoides. Next base: position 711,689 of record JAZKJV010007540.1, on the reverse strand, counting down.
TGTTTTGACTTTTTTCTCATTTGGCTTGTAATTGTTTTATTTTGATTTTTTATTTTTCTTTTTTTTCTAATTTCTCATTAGGCCACGTGACGCACTCCAGGTCGCCCACGTTGTCACCTCTTATTTCGTCATCCGCATCATTTTCTCGTCGTCTGATCTCCTGATGGATTGCATCTCCATCTTTCGCCTCTGCTTGCATCTCCACCATCAGATCAGATCTCCAGATCAGATCTGGAGTACCCGTTTCTGCCTTCTCCTTGGTTGTTGGATCGCTTGATCCAACGACCCCAGTATCATCTTCCTCCTCTGTAACTACCATTACCTCATCACACCCCCTCTTCTCCGCATTCTCCCACTTGCTCTACATCATCACTCACCATCACCCCCATTATGTAGCCATAACTCCCCTCTTCCTCGTGTAACGCTAGGACCCCTCACCATCATCCCCTATCACACAATGCTGATGGTTACAAATCACCTGACCACCATCTCGTAACTATCGAAACCGACCTTCATATACGCCTCCTCTACTGCCCATTCTCTGGGTCCACCACTTCTGGATCACGACTTAGCTATCCCCCTTCTCCAATGATAAAAATGCTTCCAAAAATTTTAGGTTGTACATATGACTTATTTTGGCCTTTTGTTCAACATGAATCTTGTAGATCTTATTAAGATATACAAATTTCGTGTTTTGACTTTTTTAATTCATCTTGTAATTATTTTATTTTGATTTTTCTTTATTTTTATCTTTTTTCTATTTTTTCATTAGCCAAGTGGAGCCCATGGGTCGCCCACGTGGCCGCCTCTTCTTTTTCCACCTACATCATTTTCCGATGTCTGATCTCCTAATGGATTTCATTTCCACCTTTCGCCTTTGCTTGCATCTCCACCATTAGATCAGATCTCCAGATCTGATCTGAAGCGCCCACTCCCGCCTTCTCCTTGGCCATTGGATCGCTTGATCCAACAACCCTCGTGTCTTCTTCCTCTTTGTAGCTGCCATCACCTCGCCACACCCCTTTCTCCCCATTCACCCACTCACTCCACATCGTCACTCACCTCGTCATCACCCCCATTACATAGCCATAACTACCCTCTACCTTGCTGATGAAACTCCATTTCATCAGTCTTTATTCTATCATTTTGGCATTAAAAACCCTAGGTAATGCATGTAAATAACATCAATTTGTACATAATAGCATTCATTATTTGTTGCATTAATTGTATATACAACATGATTTTAATGCCAAAATTCTAGAATAAAGATAAGAAAAGAAAAAGAATAAAATATCGAAGATATTTTATGACCCTAAATCCCGATACCAAGTCAAGAATTGAGTTGGTCGACAACGAATAAAGTAGGGGGAGATATGGGCCAAAAATACAATAAAAACCTAATTCTTTTATTCTTTATTTATTCATTTTGACACATATTTTATTCTTTGTTATTTATTCATCAAACAAAGAAACTTTGTACATGAAAGTTGTAGATAATAATGTAAATAAAAATATAAAATTGAGTTTGTACAAAAATAATACATAGTGTTCATTTTATACACAAAATAAAAAGCCAAAAACCCAACTTCCTAGACCCATATCTTTCAAAGAAAAACTCAAAACATATAAAATCACCTCTAATTGTATATAACTTTTCACAAGCTATTTAATGGTGGTGGTTTTATATTTTTTTGGAGTTGCTATGTGAAAGTTAGGTTTTTGACCCTCATTGTACATTATACCCGATTAAAATATTCATTTTATTCATCCTTCATTATTTTTACAAATTTATATTTTTATAATTTTGTAATTATTATTTATAACATATGTACATAATAAAACTAGAATAAAACCAAAAGGAAAATATAAAATAAAATAAGCCTATATAAAAACATAGGTAAAATACCTATGTTATTACTTGTATATAAATAAAAGTGGATTTCGATCTTTTATTCATTATTCTTTATATTTTAATAATATTGTAAATATTATATATATTCTTAAAAATACAAAACCAAAACAAAACCCATTAAAATACATTAAAATAAAAAGATGTCCATAAAATATTGTCAAAATACCTATGAATATACTTATAAAATCTGCATATCTATTTATTTAAGTGTACAAAGTACATAATAGAAATATAACAACAAAATATTTATACTCATAAAATCAAGTTATAAATATATAAAATAAAAGAATAAAATAATAAAATAAAATATATAAAATAAAAATAAAAATGTATAAAATATAGGCAAATATACCAATAAACACACTATTAAAAATTAACCACTAATAGAATACACCAAAAAATAAATAAAAATCATAATAAAATACTACATAAAATAATAAACATATTTTATTTTATACTCAAAAATAATAAAATCCTTTGTTATTTTTAATTAATTATTCTTTAATAAAATAGCTATTTTTGTCCTGTAGCGACCTGACGTGGATCAATCACGTCAGGTTGTGAGTTGACCACCGATCAACTCCCCCTGCTCTTGATTTGACCTAGATCTGTATTTCCCCTTCTTTTCCACCATTTTTCCTGGCCGATACATCGCTGAATCGTCCTCGCATCCTTCATGAAAAATAATCATGAATAATCTATGACTTACGCTAGCCTTGTAGATCCCCTGTACATATGCTCGATTCGTTGATTTAGCCCAGCCAATAAGAGTGCATGTACGTGTCTATAAATAAAAACCTCTGCTCCTCCATCATTTTTTGGCCCTTTCCCTAGCCCTAGAGTTCCCACCTTCGGTGAAGCAGGACTCTACATAACAGGTAGTGCATCCTTGAAGGTTGTGGATGCTCGCGGATGAAGGAGGTGCACCCATGGCGGTGCTTCGGCGACTGTCCTGCTCCTTGTCCTCTGGTCAGGTTCGAGCTGCGCTTTTTAGTTACTTTAGTTATACTTTCATTCAAGCATTTTAATTTCATCATTAGCTTAGCCATTGGTGTATCCTTTAAGCGCAAAAATCAAGATTCGTAGTTCATTAGAGCTCCGCTCCAGCGAACTTCCCACCTTGCTCCTCCAGTTGACCACCCCCCTGACTACCCTCATTTTGTTTCCTACCCGTTTCTTCAACTCCTAGCCATCTTAGAACAACCTGAACTCCTATGGTTCTGCGAATCGAAGTCTCGCTCCGCCACTTCACCGGAGACCTCATCATCCACCTCATCTTGACACGCATATCTTCTTTTTATTGGTCGAGGAGCACCGCCTCATGCCATTCTTTCTTCCTGTGCAGGTCACAAAGCCAACTGGGCCCTTCTGGGCTCGAATCGAGTAGACTTGTAGACACCTGGAGGTCCTTCTTTCCCGGAGTTTGCCTGCCATCATCTGAGCTCTGTTGGTCCTCCAAGTGACACCAGTAGCTACGGAGAGCCGCCTCAGACGTGTAGAGTCCATCACCATCTCCAAAGCTGTCTGGAGGAGGAGGAATCATCGATTGAAGGAAGGGGAACCTCTTGTTCTTCCCTGTTCATAGTGAACAACAACCGTCATCCGATCTGGGGAGGCACCATAGATTTGATCACCGCCGTATGATGGAGCCCAGCCAATACTGTCGGATTGTATCATACGATCTAATCTATAGTGTCCATCTACGAACCAGTACCAGTCGTGGGATGATCGACACGTGTTCAAATAAAAAGATCCCCATCATTGGATAACGCCTATATTGGGGTAATTTACATCTTTGCCTCGCTTTTCTTTTGTATTTTTATTTAGCGTTGTAAAAAAATTAGAGTTATAAATAAATTGGGCATTTTACACTTAAGCCCATGAACTTCCTATAATTACAAAAGGGTCCAGTCCACGTCACCTCACGTGGCAGGCCACGTGAGGTAGAGAAACTACAGGGACACCCCTTACGATTTTTGTAATTATAAATCAGTATAATAAAGTTAAATAAATGTGTTTTATTCAGGCAAATTTGCACTAAGCCCCCTGTAGTTTATTTTATTTGCAAAAATGCCCCTGTTAGGACTTTGATTTTTGTATGTTTCCTCCATTTATTGAAAAAATCTAATGTCTCCTAAAATACACAAAAATAGGAAAAAAATACCTCGTGCCTTATACTTTCACACCACGTATTTACTTTGCATTTTTGGGTATTTAAATTATTTATTAAAAATTAAAAGGAGCTTATATATTCCCGTTTAACTTAGAAAATATCAAAAAATATAAAAACATCTCTAAAAATTGCAAAAAGATTACATATAGTATATTTATCCTATTTTATTTACAGTCCAAAAATAACAAAAAATGGAAAAAAAGCCTAAAATAGAAAACCCCCAAAATCCTTCATAAAAATCTTAAAAATTCTTTATAAATCCAAAAATGCATTTTTCTATTTTATAATTTTATTTATATAAATATTTATATACTAGAATTGATTTGGATAATTTTAATAGTTATTTACTATTTTAAAATCCAAATCAATTTCGAGTATTTAATTAATCCTTTATTTTGGATATTTTTGACTTTAAAAATATATAAAAATTATAAACAAATTCCATAAAAATAAAAAAAATAGAAAAATATGAAAAACCCTAAATAAATTTATTATTTGTATTTTGTTTGTATTTATTAGTATGTATACATATTATACTATATATGGTATAAACAAAGCCTTATATAGGCTATATTGTTTACATAAATGAAAAATTACATTAAAAATATACATCAAAAGAAAGTATAAAAATTGGAAAATATAAAAATCAAATATAAAAAAGAAACAAAAATAAAAATAAAATATATATAATAAAAAACCCACCAATACAGTAATATGGACAGAGATAAAAGACAGATTTTTTAGCATCTTTTTGCCTCCTCCCGTTTGCTCCCAGTGTTCGACCTCTACACATACGTACACACTATACACATTGTGGTTGAGTTATAATAAAGTTTTAACTCCACATTTTTAATTTTAATTGCTTTATTCTTGTTGTAGGTTAATTGTTAATAAGATCAGGGATTTTCGTCATGGGTCGCCACGGCGACTGTATCTCCGCCTTGTGTAAGACATACTTAGACTCGCGATGATTTTTCCTCATTTATCACTTGCGTGATCCTAGGACCCCTCGTCATCACCCCTATCACATAATGTTGGCAGTTACAAATCACCCGACCCCCATCTCACAACCGCCTGAACCCACCTTCATATACGCCTCCTCCACCATCCATTCTTCGGGTCCACCACTTCAGGATCACGACCTAGTTACCCCCCCTCCTCATGTGATAGAGGAGAGAGGGGGATATGCACACAATGGTTGCGATCAGGTGCCGACCCTCGACCTCTAACCGAGCTGCAGATCCCCTTCCGGCTGATGTTTGAGCTCCTCACTGTGGCTGTGCGAGTCGAGCGAAGACCCGAGCTCCACTAGGAGCTCATCCCAAGCCTCTTCCTCCGTCGTTGGGCCTTCTTCGATTAGGTGAGCTTCCTCTTTGCCTTTTCTTCTTATTTTTTTCCCTTTTATTTGCACGTACACCAACCACCTCATCATCATTTAATTGGTCCTCACATTTGTCAGACAAACCCAACCCTCACAGGGTGTCTAGACCACCTCCTTCCGTCCACCATAGCCTCCACCACTCCGCCCACTTTCTTTGCCGTCATGGCAGAGGAACCCATCATACTGCCACCTTCTCCATCCCATTCAAGACCAAACATCATCCCCATTTCGCTCACTTTGCACCCACATCTACTTCTTCTAGACTTAACGTTTTGCAGGTCCTCATCCATCAATGGCCGAAAGTTTCGAATGGTTCCATTCTAGAGCCACATCTTTGGTGAGCCTCTTTCCCCTAGCCGCTCCAAGCAGCTTTGCCGATAATTCAATCTCTTAAGACCTTCGTGAGCTCTTCGCAGAGGTTATGGGACCTTCTATTCAGGCGATCGACAGAGGAGGAGGGATGTAGAGCTCGTTGAAGTTCAGCCAACTCCGCCGCACAATGGTGGCACAAGGGAGGAGATGGATGCACATGTACCGTCCGATGTCTTCCATTGGACGACTCGGATGATTCCCAATCCTCATATCCAACCCTACATGCTCGAGGCGTCAATCCATTGTCTAAGCCACTCGAGCCACCCACGTGGCCCAATCCTACCTACACCGAGCCTTCACTCGCCCGAGCCTCAACGCACATGCAGAGCACGTGCGGGAGGGTGAAATACCAGCCGGTTCCCGCATAAATCTTCAAATAGCAAACAAGTTCAGTGCACCTGCCTGCGGTGTTGGGTTAATTTCATAGGGGCCCTTCTGACTTTCAAGAATTACAAAAAGGCCCCTCGAGGGACTTATTTGAATTGTTTTCTCTATATATTTTCCATATTGTTCTTTTATTTATTCCCATGGACATTATTGTTAATATCTTGAGCAACCAAACTCTGATTTGGTTGATTTCAACTTCATTGTATTGCTAGTTTAATCATTTATCTATTAGCATTATTTGTTTCCTATGTTGACACCTAAATTAGTATGCTAAATTTAGTTGATATAGTGTCATCTACCCGTTGATTTTAATGCCATTTGCTCATTAATTGATGAAATTAGATGTATCAATTGCTAAATGAAGTTGATTCCTTTTGCATTGCTCAATTAATTGATTAATTTGGGGGGGTGTAATTATGCATATTGATATGTTTGCATTGTATTGCATATTGTTGCATTTCATCTTCATTTTAACTTGCATAAAATCCTAATAAAATGCATGTCATTCATTCATCATGTTTTTGCATCACTTGTGCATTTTTGTGTATTGTTTGTCTATTGACCTATGTTGAGAATTAATCACTTAAATTGATCATTAATTTCTAATTAATCATCGTAGAGGCTCATGTCCCCGTGTTCGACCTTGGTAGATTTGCCTAGTTAAAATATTCCACACATTCAAAAGTGTGGGTTCTGATTGATTCATTTTGCCTCCTGTGCTACGACAATTCGACAATATTAAATAGACAAAAATGTGGTTCATAAGATGTTACCATTGCCGGAGACACATCTCATCTTTAAGATTGATTAGATTTTATTTTTTAATTGGGTTGATGATTTTGATACTCTAGGTCAACTTGTTTATGAGTGTTGTTTAGCATTGTATTGTCTTGTTTTCTGTTGATTATCTCTTTGGATATATATATATATATATATATATATATATATATATAATGCTTGTCTTCTATAGCAGGGCCAGTGGAGATCGAGGATGCTCGGGAGACATGGAGGTGTAGAGTTAGGAGCTCCCGTTGCGAGGAGCCGTAGAAGAAGCCCCGAAGAGACCAAGATATTAATTAGCATTTTTATGTTGTATATATGTATGTAATAATTACATTTCTTGCGATCCTCATTCTAGGGCTTGCATGTGTACTCATAAACTTGGACATTTTTGTGATGTGTGGAGCCTAATTTACCCCTCACTTGGGTGGGGATCCACTTGAGTGTTCGACCTAGGACAGGCACGTGGCTCTCCGAGCTTCTTTTATTTTCACATTTTTTGCTTGATCGTAGATAGAACATACTAATAAGAATCGAGGAGCTTCACTTCATCTCCTCTGATTCAATGAAACACATGTAAACATCATTCCACTTAGACAAAATTAACTCAAATCTTTTCTCTAATAGTGGTAGGTTTAGGATGCAGTTCCACGACTTGCATGCATGTAGAGATAATTTTAAATTCACTCCATGTGCATGGTGAATGCTGGAGACATTGTAAGTTTTTCTCTCAAGCTTGAAACATGGTTTTTTTTCATTTGCATAGGCTTTTCTCGATTTCCCTCTTGTTTTTACATTTAGGATTTAAATGAAATTGGGATCGGTCATTAGACAATGGATGCTCTAATTATGCTCACATTAACTTCAGTGACAATCTAAGCATCAAATTAGGACTAATAATGCAAGTTGGCCTTAATAAAATGGAGTAAAATTACACTTGTATTATGGGAGAGCAAATGCCACATTATATGAAGGATGTGTTTGCATGTTTAGAGGTGAGGTTGCATCCCTAGGATAGTGCCCAAAACCTAACATTTAACCTTACGTAATGGACTCAAATTTTGGATGACCATCAATAAACTAGAAAAGATAAAATGACCGACATTTATTGCTCTTCATGTGTGAGTTGGTGAACCAAGGGTGCATTGCTTGATTGGTTGAGACATGGTTGTGTCTTCTCCCCAGCCCCCCCTTAACCCTAGGCACTCAATCTTCAATCTACATAGATTCATTCATCTATGAGATTCAGCCAATTGTAAATCCATTTTCACTCTAACCCTAATTGGAGTCCTGGTTCCCCATCCTTAGTTCCAAATCTAAATACTTAGGCTACTCTTCAGCCTATGTGTAGGAGGAACCATGTTCCATCTGATTGTTTGCCTCGGGTCCCTCCATTTCATTTCACATATCTATCCTTAGACTCTTCTTAGCCTAAGTATAGGGGGGACCTGAGCCCATGTCACCTTCTATTCTTCGCTCATTTGATCCCTCTTTTAATCTTCTTATAATTAGGTTAATTTCCACCTAAGTACAAGGGGAAATTTGAGTCAGTTCTCGTATATCACCTTGTATTTTAGCATGAGTTATGGCTCCATATCACTTTGTCTATGAGTACATAACAAAATATAAGTATAGGGGGTGTACAGTGTATATTTCATATATTCTTTAGCCATATCTCATATTTCGAAAATTTCCAATTTTTTTGAACTAGTAGTATATTTGGAACTGATTCGTGTAAAAATGTCTACAAATGATTTGAAAAATTTTCTAACTGTGTGACTTTGTTTTGAAAAATGTTTGACAAAGGTTTGAAAATGGGATATTACTTATTTTGAAAATCATTTGAAAAATGTTTTGAAAATCTATATATTAGGTGACAATGTTTGGAAAATATTTTCAAAATTCTTTCAACAATAAGGTGAAAAATGAGATTAACTTGTGTTTGTAAAAAAAACTTCTAACCTTCCAAAAACCATAAAAATCAGAAAACTAAAAATTCCTTTGGTAATAATTATGACTACTAAACTTAAAAATGATTAGCTACGTTTCAGTGAGGGAACTACGGTATCCCTTAGCAGAGTGGGTGGTTAAAAGACAAAGCATATTTCACTGACTTAAAGTAACACGAATAGCTATTTAACTATCCGTACTTACACCCATACTAGCTGGAATTGAATGCAAATAGTCTTATGAGTTTAGGCCGGTTATTATTGCTCTAAAGAAGCTCTAAAAAATCACTAAAATTTTGAAAAATTAAAAAATCACAAAAATATTAACTTTTGAGTTGGTGTATCCCTGACACAATCACTATCACTCAATGCTTGAGGAACTAGGAACACTTGGTTTATGAGGTAGTAAAAATCTGAGTTAACCTGCCTCAGTCATTAGGGTTCGAAACTTAATAATCCACACTTCCCTCGTTTGTAAGGTATGGATATTATATTGCATATTTTATCTCTACCTTTAAGAATATGATCAACACATCACCTGCACAACTACATGAATGGTGAGATGAGTTGAGCTGAGATTTTACTTGAAGGACTATGATTTGATATTTGAGTCTGGAAGTGATCTTATGATGCTCGATGATTGGATAAAGTCAATGAAAACTTCATTAACGCTGAGTGTCAACAACCCTAGCCAGTGTGAGAACAAGTTCTTATGATATCTATTGATATTGACCTATGTACGAGGGTGTGATGAAACTTAATAATTTGTTGATCAGTGTACGCCAACTTGGTAAAAGCAGTGGATCTAGCCAACAAAAAAAGAAAATAAATTTTGAAGGAAAAGCTCTCTCATTAAATGTGAAATACCAAGAGCTTACATCAAAGGAGAGAGATCCCAACCATTTCAAAGTGTCCACTTGGACCGAAGCTATTAGGACCAAGAGTCGGTCTAGCACCCATAAAGGGCTATGCATCAAATAGTGATACAAGTCTGGGTGTCGAACGTATCTTAGATACTCAAAAGAGACAAACCCATGTGCATTCTCAAGAAAAGAAGTGCAGACGACTCTAAGATCTCTTGACGGACACACTAATTAACAACCAAAAATGTGTGTATTAAGTAATAAGGCACTCGATAAGACCCTTGTTCCAATGAGAGGAAGAGAAGAAATGACACGAACGTATGCCCTTCATCAACTGCACTTCCATCTACACTTTTAATTATGACAAACTAATGAGACTATGAATTGGATGCAAGAACCAGCTTATTCCCTAGTGTTGAGGATTAGGGCTTGAGGAGATGCTCTTGGACTGGGACCTTGAGTGACACCTTAACTTGACTCTCATGAATGCAATACACGTTAAATGTCATATCTCTATACTATATGTATTTACAAAGAGTCTGATAATTAGAGGAGTTGGATTCCTTTTAACTAGATCCTAGTTGAGCTTAGAATTTTAGGATCACTAAAACCAATAGTTCTTGGTGATTAAGCCTTGAAGTTTTCACATACACGATCAAGGACTAATCTGACTCTTTCATTCTTTAAATGCTCAAGGGCAAGCACAATTTAAGTATATTGGGTGATGAATCTCTGAGTTATCATGACATTTATAATTTATAATCCGCCTATCTTAGACATCCCAATAAAAACTAATATTAATTAACCTTAATTAACATCTAACCTCTTGTTAATAACTAACCTTGATTATTGTATATAAGTAACACTATTTTATTCTCTTTATTTTCTTTCTACTAAAAAGTCCAAAAAATTGAATAATTATTGTAAATAATTATTGTATCTTTTTCTATGAATTAAAAATAGAAAAATAATAAAAGAATTAAAAGATGTGTTTTAAATTCTTTAAAATGCTTCCAAAAATTTTAGGTTGTGCATATAACTTTTTTTGGCTTTTTTTTCAACATGAAACTTGTAGATCTCAATGAGATCTACAACTTTCATGTTTTGATTTTTGTCTAATTCAGTTTGTAACTATTTTATTTTGATTTTTCTTTATTTTTATCTTTTCCAATTTTTTCCATTGTGCCATGTGGCACCCTCTGGAACCCACGTGGCCACCCTCTTCTTTCGCCACCTGCATCCTTTTCCTGACCGTTTGATATCCAGATGTATTGCATCTTCACCTTCTGCCTCCACTTGCATCTCCACCATTAGAGCAGATCTCCAGATCTGAACAAGAGCGCCCGCTTGTGCCTTCTCCTTTGCCATTGGATTACTTGATCCAACATCCCTCGTGTCATCTTCCTCCTCTGTAATTGTCATCATCTCACCGCACCCCCTCTTCTCCCCATTCTCCCACTAGCTCCACGTCATCACTCACCCCTCCATCACCCCCATTACATAGCCATAACTCCCATCTACCTCGCATGACCCTAGGACCCCTCACCATCGCCCCCTGTCACACAAATTGATAGTTACAAATCACCGGACGCCCATCTCGTAAACGTCGGAACCCGTCTTCATATATGCCTCCTCCGTCGCGCATTATCCGATTCCACCACTTAAGGATCACGACCTAGCTATCCACCTCCTCTTGTGACAGGGGAGACATGGGGAGGTAAGTGACAATGGTTGGGCGATCAGGTGCTGACCCTCAGCCTAAAGCTGAGCTACAGAGCCCCTTCCGACTATTGTTCAAGTTCCTCGTCATGGCTGTGCAAGTCGAGCGAAGACCCGAGCTCCACTAGGAGCTCATCCCAAGCCTCTTCCTACGTCGTTGGTCCTTCTTCGATCATGTGAGCTTCTCTATGATTTTTCTTCTTATTTTCTCCCTTTTGTTTGCACATACATCGACAACCTCACCGTCATTTAATTGCTCCTCCACATTCATCGAACAACCCCGACCCTCACGAAGTGTCTAGACCACCTCCTTCCGTCCTCCGTAGCCTCCACCACTCCATTCCCTTTCTCCATCATCAAGGTGGAGGAACCCTCAGGCTGCCACCTTCTTCATCCCATTCAGGCCCTGACCTCATCCCCATTTCGCTCACTTAACAATTTGCAGGTCCTCATCCATCAATGGCCAGAAGTTTTGACTGGACTCTATTCTAGAGCCACATCTTTGGTGAGTCTCCATTCCCTAGATGCTCCGAGCAACTCAGATAATCATTCAATCTCCCAAGGCCTATTCCAGCTCTTCACAGAAGTGATGGGACTTCTACGCAGAAGATTGAAGAAAGAGGAGGGATGGGGAGCTCACTAGAGTTCAACCAACTCTACCACACAATGGTGGTGTGATGGAGGAGATGGACGTATAGGTACCGTTCGATGTCTTCTGTCGGACAACCCAGATGATTCCCAAGCCTCATCTCCAACCCTACACGCTTGGTGGAGCCGAGCCACAGTCGAAGCCACTCTATCCACCCACGTGGCTCGAACCTACCTACACCAAGCCTACACCTGCCTGATCCTCGGAGTACATGTAGAGTATGTGTGGGCATGTGAAGTTGCAACCGATGCCCGTGAAAATATTCAAATTGTAAACATGTCTAGTATGTGTGCCTCATGTGCGACGCTTAGTTAACTTCATAGGGGCTGTTATGGCTTTCAAGAATTACAAAAAACCATGTCTAGGGACCTATTTGAATTGTTTTTTCCATTTATTTTCCATATTTTTCTTTCATTTATGCCCCTAAACATTATCTTTAATATCTTCAACATCTAAACTCTGATTTTGTTGATTTCAATTTCATTGTGTTGCTGGTTTAATCATCTATCTATTTGCATTAGATGTTTCCTGATTTGACACTTAAATCAGTATGCTAAATTTAAGTGATATAGTGTCATATGTTCATTGATTTTTATTTCTATTTGCTCATTAATTGATGAAATTTGATGTATTAACATCTAAATGAAGTCGATTCCTTTTGCCTTACTTAATTAATTGATTAATTTGGGGGTGTAACTATGTATCTCAATGTGTTTGCATTGTATTACATATTGTTGCATTTCATCTTCATTTAACTTGATTAAAATCCTAATAAAATGCATGTCATTCATTCATCAAGTTTTGCATCACTTTGTGCATTTTTTGTGCACTATTTGTCTGTTGACCTAGGTTGAAAAGTAATCACTTAATTGATCATTAATTTCTGATTAATCATTGTAGAAGCTCGTGTCCATGTGTTCAACCTTGGTAGACTTGCCAAGTTAAAATATTCCACACATTCAGAAGTGTGATTTCTGATTGATCCATTTTTGCCTCCTATGCTATAATAATTCGATAATATTAAAGAGGCAAAAATGTGGTTCATCACTCCACTGCCCCGTTCTTCATCTCTCCTATTTTCTAGGGCTCAAGCAAGAAAAAGAAAAGAAGCCCTTCTCTCCCCTTTTGATTTATTTGCTTTTTGTTATTGTTAATTTAAGTGCAATTTATTTAAGATTTGAATCTTTGAAAAGATAAAATTATTTCGAGTATTATATTTGAATTTTTCCATTTTTATATTAATCCTCACCGGGAATATTGCAAAAAGAAACCTCAACTTATTTTAGCCTTTAAATCATTGTTAAGGATTCATCATTTATTTTCTTACATTTGAGCCAATTCTGAAGTAATTTTTTCCAATTACATTTTATTTATTTTTGCAAAAACAACAAAGTTGTCCCTGATAGTTATAACTTAATATGTTTAATTGCAAATCGGCCCTTGAAATGTTACCTTTTATATGTTGTTTTGACAATGAAAATGTCATAAAATACAGAACATTCTAGAAATTTCTCAAAAGTATAATAAAACATTCCAATCATTTTTAAAATAGTTTGCATCTCCTTTTAAACATGTTTAGTGCATAAAAAAAGTCTCATTTTCTTACTTTAGGAATTAACTCAAGTTATAAATTTAATCAAATTATGATTAGCTTGTGAGGTCCTTGTGGATCGAACCTCGGCTTGTCCACTTTACATTTTAGTATTATTTTTACAAGTAGATATATTATTTCATTTGAATAGTCAAGATTAAGTGTGTGCACAACGAATTGATAAAAATCAACTTTTAAACCACACTGAAATCTAGATTTCATTTTGGCGCAATTGCTGGAGACTAAGCGACGTCTCACATTTTTTTTTCTTCCTTAATTTTTCTTACTTTGTTACTAATCCATTCTTATTAATTTCAGGTACAATCAGTGCGACACCATCTTAGTTGTTTTCTTGACGGGATTGACAGCCTCATTCGTGAAATCACAATTGCCATTACATCGCAAGACAATTTTTTTCTCGAAATTGCATTTTATTTGAGTGTAGGATTTCCTTGTTAGTGTAAGGTTTAATTTTTTTTGTAATAACTCTCTCTCTCTCTCCTATCCCCTCAAGAATTCGTAACTCTTAATTTTTTTTGTGTTTGTTTTTCCATCACTTAGGCTCTTAAGTTTATTAAAAACACTTAAAATCGAAAAAAACATGTCACACACACCATAGACCACAATTCTTTCTAAATATTCAAATTCTGAATCATTTATGCATGAAGAGTGCAATATACAAGGTACATGTTGCATCATTCCTCACTCACATCACCACTAGAATTAACTAAAAAGATCATAAAAAATTTGTTAAATCGATAACAAGTTCAACACAAATTTCTTTCCAAAGAAAATGAAAATATTCACATTTTTTGTGTGATTGATTTGTTTGCTTGACACATCGCACTGCACCACATAGAATGCTAGGATGTAGGCAAAAATCCTTGGTGCTACATAGGATTGTAGTTAAAAATTGTAATTTCTTGACGCATTGGGCACATGTTCTTGCAGGAAGAACAAATCACTTGTGATCTGAGTACCCACCCTGAGTCCCCCAGTCGGATGAGAATGTAGATTTTTCACAATCAATCTCAACCACCTCTCTCAAATTTAGGATCACTAACTCTGTGATAACATTTGTTGTGCAACCAAAGTTATAACTGAAAAGATAACCGCATATGTGACAACTTGTGTGGAGTTGGTGAATCAACAATTTCTTTGTACTTGTGCTGGTTATGTTTGGTCGTCGATATTTAAAAAATTATTACAAAAACCACTAGAGTGAGTCCCAACCCATCAATCAAAATTATATCATTCCCAACCTAGTGAGAAGTCTGATTCTAAATCTGCCATAAAAGACATGGGAGAAGAAATCGTTCCAACCCCATGGATACTGTCCTACAACATTTGCAACTGTTGAGAGCTGTGATCCGCCAAACCATTGCTCCACTAAACTGACCACCATGTATTAGCACACATTATAATCCCGCAACTGAATATCTAGTTTATTGGGTCCAAGTTCCACGAGAAGTGGGAGACTTTGAAACAAAATTGACATCCATTTCTTTAGTATCCAAAATTGAAATGAAAGTGAAGACCCTTTTTCCTACATGTTCAAGATTTCCGATCTGCATGTGACGCAATTAGCATCCCTAGGATAGAAAAGGAATATATATATATATATATATATATGAAGGCCTTCACATCTCTCTGAAAGAACGAGCACTCCAATGGTTCCGGAACTTTGGAAATCCACTCACCTCATGGGATGCCATAAGAGAAGCCTTTATAAAAAAAAGTATTTCCCTGTGAGAAAGACAAATGCCCAGAGACAAGCTATATCGTCTTTCACCCAAAGGAACAAAGAATCCATTCATGAAGCTTGGGAACACTTCAAAGAGTTGCACAGGAAATGCCCTCATCATGCAATCCCCAAGTGAATGTTAATTCAGTTAATTTGTGAGGGTATATTACATCATTTAAGAGAGTTATTGATGGTTCTTGTGACGGGAACTACGTTAATCCTAATGAACACTTCGTGTGGTCTTTATTTGAGAATATGACAGAAAATTCAGGAAATGATTCCTCCAGTTAGTAGTACAGAGGTCACATGAGACCAAGTAGTGCAGTCGATTATGAGAACCTCACCAGCGACTCCTCCAAATAGGAACCTGGTAAATGAGAAACACTTTCCAAACAAATGGACCTCATGACTCAAGCCATATGTAACTTGGCTCTGAATAAAGCCTAGAACAACATATGTATGATTACTTGTAACCCTAATGTTCAGGACTTTGGACCATTATCGTTCTCTCATGACCAAGAACAAACTCCCAAGACTGTAAACTGTATATAAAGAAATCAAGGAAGTTCAATTTCCAACACTCAGAATTCAGGATGGAGAGAGAAACCCACTTTTGAATGGAATGGCCAGCATAACAACCATCACTTTAAAAATCATTTAAAACCCCAACGATCAACTGGACCTCTAATAACTCAACCAACCACATCTGTGAACTTTGATGCTTTGACTCTGTCTATCCAACAACTTGCTACAGCTCAACAACAAGCCGACCAGGCACAACAACAAGCCAACACTGAGAATGCTCGATAATTTCCGAGATCTGATCGTACATTCGAACATTATCACATCAACCTCTACCCAATCCTAATATCAATAAATATAGCTACTCTGGATCATTCCACACCCCACCACCAGCTAGGTCTTTCACTTCACCCCATGGATTTCAAGCTCAAAATCAAGGATTTTCTGCCCTACCTCAGAAGACCAATAATTCCAACCAAGAAACTCATTGCCAAGGTTTCTCTACATCCACCCAAGGATCCATCCTACAACAGTCTAGGAATCAAGTGACTTTCAAAACACCAAATCACCCCATCCAATTCGGTGACTCTTCGAAATGGGAAAACCACATCGGTCTCCACCATACCACAAACTAATACACCTGATGAGGCCCAAATTGAGGATGAAGAGAACATTGAGGATAAAAACAGCCAGACTGAGACCATAACACCTCCTCCTTCCTCCCCCACCATAACATCCCCTTTCCTAGAGCCTTTTGCATGAAAAATTCCAAATCACCCATCCTCAATCCTGAGTTAGAGAAACTCTTCTCTAACATTGTCATTGAGATCCCATTCCTTAAAGCCCTTGAACAAATCCTTGCTTTATCCCGCTTTATAAAGGATAAATGCACACCAAAGAGCAACTCAAAAGGAAAGAATAAGAAGAATGATGAGGACATTGAAAAATATGATCGGTCTTAAGCAACATCCAATGCCATTTGACAACTCCTACCCTCAAAGAAGAAAGATCTAGGGACACTGTTAGTGAAATGCACTATCAAGAAGTTGACCTTGAAGCATACATTTTTGGATATTGGTGCCTCTATTAACCTTCTCCCTATTTCTATTCTAGAGTAGTTTGACTTGGGAAAATTAAAATCCATCTCAATGATTTTGTAAATGGTTGATCATTCTCTGAAAAGACCAAAAGGGTTACTTGAGAATGTAATAGTCATGGTTCAGGGACATCAATTTCCAGTAGATTTTGTTGTCATGGATACCCATCATACTTGGACAATCGTTCTTGACCACTGCCAAGGCACACTTTGATTATGATGATGGGATAGTGGAGTTCAAAGCTAACATTAAAGTCATTCATGTTGATCTTATCATCCCCACTTTTGTAGACTTTGAGATCGAAGACTGTGGTTGGAATACAAAATGATTTTGCCCCTATACACCTTACTAAAGGTCCTTTAGAGCTTAGTCTGAATATTGTCCGTTCCACCTACAAAGACATGTCTCATCAAATTGCCACGTACTTTCTCAACTCTGCATTCGAAGAAACACAATCTCCACTCTCTAGTCAAGAAATCTTTGATTAGGCGAGGTGTGGGAAACATTGGATACCGAACTCACATTGACTTCAGCCACGATCATGCTAATGATGGAACCGTCGTTAGAGATCATATGCTTGATGGAAACCACCACTTTGACCCTACCAGCCCCCTTATTCAACTTAAGATGTTACCTCAAGATTTGAATTATGCTTTACTAGATTATTTTTGCATTCTACCAGCCATCATCAATGCCAACTTACAAGAAACTCAAGAAAACCAACTCATGTAAGTATTAAAGAGGAACTTTCGAGCTATTGGATTAATGGTTTGAAAGGAATAAGCCCAACATTCTGCACACACCACATATACTTAGAAATGACAGTAAACCCTCTCGAGAAATGCAAAGAAGGTTGGATCCTATTCTATGGTTGTGAAGAATGAGAATTACAAGTGGTCAATTGTCGGCATCATTTATCCAATAGCCGATATTTCACAGATCAGTCCTCTCCAAGACATCCAAAAGGAAGATGGTTTAACAATTGTAAAAAATAAAAAAAGGAGAGGGCATACCAACTCGGGTGGAAACATCTTGGAAAGTTTGTGTCGATTATTGAAAACTCAATAAGGCTACACGTAAAGACCACATTCCTCTTCCATTCATCGACCAAATCATTGAGAGATTAATCTGGAAAGAATACTTTTGCTTTTTAGATGGATATTCCGGCTATAACCAAGTAGCCATAGCACCTGAAGATCATGACAAAACAATGTTCACATGTCCTTTTGGAACTTACACCTCTCGAAACATGCTTTTCAGATTATGCAATGCCCCAACCACTTTTCAAAGATGTATATCAGTGATTTTATGGAGGTGTTTATGGATGATTTTTTTATTTTTGTAGGTTCTTTTGAGGAAAAACTTGGATTTTTAGATAGAGTCCAACAAAAATGCATTCAAATAAATTTAATGTTATCTTGGAAGAAATCACATTTCATGGTGAAACAAGAAATTGTGTTGAGGCATATTCTCTCTAAGAAAGGGATGGAGGTGGATCTCTTCAAAATTGAAACCATCACTCACTTGACTACACCCATCAAAATAAAAAATATTCGATTTCGAGGTCACGTCAATTTCTACCAATGCTTTATCAAGGATTCTCAAAACATGCCCGATCGCTCACCAAACGTCTTGAGAAAGATCAAGACTTTACATTTACCAAGGAAGTCTCTGACTCCTTTATTCTTCTGAGAAAGATCATCACTAAGACACCAATAGTGCAACCCCTTGATTGTACCATTGAGTTTGAAATAATGTTTGTTGCTTCTGATTATGCTGTTGGGGTTATTTTGGGACAAAGAAAGGATGGAAAGCCATATGCCATCCACTATGCTAGCAAGACACCAGATGAGGCACAGAGGAATTACACTGTAACTGAGAAAGAGTTGCTAGCTATGGTATTCTCACTAGAAAAATTTCAATCTTACATGTTAGGTTCTCATATCATAATTTACACATAACACTCTGCTCTAAAATACCTATTCATAAAGAAAGATGCCAAAACTAGACTCATTAGGTGGGTACCATTGCTCCAAGAATTTGACTTGGAAATCTGAGATAAGTCCAGAGCAAGGAACGCCATTGCTGATCACTTATCAAGACTCCCTTCACCTCTTCTACCTCGTAGCTCTATCAAAAACATGGTCCCCATTTTTGACACTTTCTCAGATGAAAATATAATGATTGTCTCTCAACTTCCTTGGTATGTAGATATCGTAAATTACCTCATCACTTCCAAGCTACCTGACAATTGGTCGAGACATAATAAAGATAAAACCAAAGCTCAATCTTGATACTATCACTAGGATGAACCTATGCTTTGCAAAGGGGGTACTGAATTGATATGGAGGCATTGCATTCCTGAGTATGAAGTCTCTAGTGTCTTATCTCACTGCCACACCTCTGGTTTTGGAGGAGACCACTTGGGGAAGCGTATGTCCGCCAAGGTACTCCAATGTGGACTCTAATGGCCCTCAATATTTAAAGATTCTCATCACTTTGCTAAAACATGTTCGACCTATCAGACCAATGGAACAATGACTCGTCGTGACATGATGCCAACCAGTACATGTGGTTGAAAATTTTGACACTTGGGGTATAGATTTCATGGGACGTTTCACCACATTACACAGTTACCAATACATTCTTCTCGCTGCTGATTACATCTCCCATTGGGTAGAAGCCATTCCCACTCATGTTGTTGATAGAACACTTGTTGTCAAATTCCCGGCAGACCTATTCTCTTGATTTTGATTACCTAAGGTGGTCATTAGTGATGGAGGAACCCACTTTCTGAACAATTTGGTGAAAACATTACTTAAGACTAATGGAGTTGAGCTCCATGTCTCGATTTCCTATCACCCACAAATCAATGGAATGGCTGAGTTGTCAAACTGACAGATAAAAACCATACTCCAGAAATCTGTTCGATCCTATCATAAGGTCTGGTCCCAACACTTATTATATGCTCTTTAAGCATGCCGTACAACCTTCTGCACACCCTTAGGAATGAGACCGTACATGCTTGTCTATGGAAATCAATGTCATTTACCTTTTGAGATTCATAGCAAATCACTCTGGCAATAAAAAATGTCACTTGGGTTATGATGAGGCTGGAAAGAAGAGGCTGCTGAATTTGGCTGAACTTGAGGAATTACGATCTTAAGCCTATGACAACAATCTAACATATAGGGAGAAAATCAAGATATGGCATGATGCCAACATTTCGAGGAAAACATTCCATGAGAATCAAAAAGTCTGGTTGTTTGATGCAAAATTGAAATTATTTCCAGGTAAGCTGAGATCAAAATGGAAAGGACCATATATTGTAACCCAAGTATTTAATAATGGTTCTATAGAGGTAATTGACCCAACCATTAAAGCCACATTCAGAGTTAATGGTCAAATGTTAAAACCTGTTGTTGAGCCATCTGGACCCATGCATGTTATTGAAACATTAAGTCTGCAAGAACTGTAAGCCTTACATCATCGGACTGAGGCATTAAATCATGCATCTTCTTGAGTTTCTTTTCATAGGTATCTTTTCTTAATAGTATTTTTTATTTCTCATTTTTTTATTTTTCTTGAATTGCATGAGATAAATATGGGGGTAGCCCTCTTTAAATCACCAAAAAAATACATAAATAGAAAAATCACAAAAAATCCTTCTTAATTCACTACGCTCACCTAATCTTTTGGTCCTCTTATTGGTTTTTACAAAGAGGCCATGGTTATGCTCGGTAAAAAGAAAAGAATGAGAGCAACATACCGAAGTGGTCTACGGAAAATCTCAAAGTTAAGTCCCACTCTCCATATGAATTGCTCCATATTTTATGTTGACATACTTGGGTAAAATGAGAATATCCCTGAATTTAGGTGAGGACTAAGACCATAAAATTAGGAAATTATTTGGTACCTCGTTGGTTTGTACGGATGTCTCGCATTCTCAACTCATAAAAGCTAAAATCTTCACTAACTCGATTTATATCCACTCAAGGTCAAAGAGTATGTTTGTTGATTAGGATGCTCTGACTTAATCGACTTTCTGAAATCATTTAGATTTTGTCAAAACTCAAGGGCGATTGAAACTCAAAAAAAACTCAAGTATTGTCGATAATTCAAACACATCTTTAATCAGTGGGTTGACATACCGATGATTCAGATTTGGAAAATTAAAGACTTTGTGGGTATGTCTGCTGCAAACCCTCAATTACCTCCCATTATTATCTTTCCCTCATTGTTTTTTCATCTTATCTTTCTCGGGACTAACAAGATTTAAGCATAAGGGTGTGATGAATCATCAATTTTTCACATTATCTTACTTAAATTAAACAAAAAGTTATTCTTTTTACACCTACACCATAATTTATGAATAAATTACCATGCATACACTATATACATAAGGCGCGCACACATCTATAAAAAATTAGATATTAACTCTACTGATTTTTCAGATATCAAGGCATGTATGATTTCCTAATATAAATTATATAATGATTACATCTATATTAATATGGGACAAATTTTAAGATATACATATGTAATTCATATATCATGACATTAATGAATAATAGCCCAATAAGAGCATTATGTATTTAAAATCCCAACAAGGATATTTTCGCATTATATCATTCTATCTCTTTTACTTTCCAAACCATGTGGCTTCATTCATTTATTCTCTCATGTAAAGCAAGCACAATATTTTAAGCCTTACATATAATCAAATCCAACCTCTCCTTATTACCAATGAAAGAAGTACATGACCTCAATATATACACAAATGATTAAATTATTTCTCTCTTTTATTTTTGTCACATATAATACAAATTCATGATCTCTCTTTATAGGTACAACACAACATATCCATTGGGAAGAAATATGGATATTGTACTGAGTTTCAATAAACAACGATCTCCTTAGGAAAAGACGTATGTCCCATCCTACCTCCTCCCTCCAAGATTGATAGATGATATCTTCTCATCTTCTCCTCAAAGAAAATGGATTCCTTTAAACCTATAAAGAGGAGAGATCACACTTGAACAAGGGGGTGAGACATGGAATATACAACACACACAAAAAGAGAGACACCATCAACTTCAGCTTCTCCAAGGATAAGAACACATCTTCTCTAAGAAGAAGCATCTTCCCTCTAATGTATTGTCGTCATATGCGGCTAACCGCCTCCAACGCTCGCATGTTGTCGTCGTACACCACCCCCTCCAGGCCATGCGTTGCCCAAGCGGCCACTCCTCCAGGCCCACACTGGCCACACATCCACCGTCCCATGCGCATCCCTGTGCCACCATAGGCTACCACCTCGTTCTAGCCACACTTCCCCGTGTCGCCCTCTCACTCCAGCCTCTCTGCTCTACGAGACCCTCCCGCTCTAGTCTTGCTGCCACGTGCATGCCTCCACTGCCTCGGTCTTCATCTTCCCCATTTCTAGCGCTCAAGCAAGAAGAAGAGAAAAATCCCTTCTAGCCCATTTTGATTTATTTGCTTTTTATTCTTGTTAATCCAATTTAAGATTTGAACCTTTGAAAATTTAAATTTATTTTGAGTATTGACTTGGAAGTTTTCCCTTTTATATTATTCGTCACTGAGATTGTAAAAAGAAACCTCAAACTTATATTTTAGCCTTTAAATCTCTCTTAAGGATTCAACTTTTATTTCTTAAATTTGAGTCAAGTTGAAGTAATTTTTCCAAATACATTTTATTTATTTTCTGAAAATTACAAAGTTATCCCTGATAGTTATAAATTAATCTGTTTAATTGCAAATCAACGCTTCAAATGCATTTTAATTCCACCCATACCCTTTATATATTATTTTGACAATGAAAAATGTCATAAAATCTAGAAAAAAATCTACAAAATACTCAAAAGTATTAGAAAACATTTCCATCATTTTAAAATAGTTTGTATATCCTTTTAAGTCTCTTTAGTATATAAAAAAGTCTCATTTTCGTGCTTTAGGAATTTAATCAAGTTAGAAATCGAATCAAATTGTGCTTAACTTGCTAGGTCCTTATGGATAGAAACTCGACTTGTCCACTTTACATATTAAGTATTATTTTTACAAGTAGTTGTATTATTTTTTTTGAATAGTTGAGATTAAGTGCATGCATAACAACTTGATAAAAATCAACTTTTAAACTGCACCAAAATCTCACTTTTAGTGACTATGCCTCCATCCTTGCTTTCCCTGTGTAGGAAGAGGTCATTATCTCCAATCAAGTGCTTGGAACATCCACTATCCATAATCCAATAATTTCTTTGTCCTTTGTCCTTCCTGTGAAATATGGCTTTGTCATTTTTCTCTGAGGGTCATCATGTTTCTTTATTTCTGCAAAACAATTAACATAGTTCTTTGATACCCATATCTTTCGAGTCCTTGACTTGTTAGATTGGTTTCAAGGATTTCTCTTTGGTTCTATCTTAGATGATTTTTGACAAGTAAAACTTGAGCAAGAATGACATATTTAGAGGTGTTAGCTTCACAATTATAACCTAAACCATATTTGGTTGTGCTCTAGTAATTATCACTAATAGCTTGTCTAGATTTTCTGCTCACTTTTGTTAATTTAAAAAGATCATTAACAAGAATGCTAGTTTCTTTTTCAGTATAGATATTAGTTCACATTCGATTCTTCTTCCTCTCAACTTCACAATCATAAGTCATCCTTTCCCGCAGGATCGTCCCAGCTTTCATCTTTGAAGCCTTCCCCTTCTGAACTCCTAGCTCCAACCACCTTTTTCATCGAAACAAATGAAATTATTACTGATCCAACCAAAGACCATGTCATCAGCATAGCGAACGTAACTTAACCATTCCCAATTCTAACACGAGATTTAAGGGGATAGACGTTCATCAAACATGGGGAGACTGGGAAGCCTTGAGGTATTCTGACCCTGGAATAGTCCTAACTGACATGTGAAGCCAATGCATGCTTTTAGGAAATGGTTATTAACCCGCGGAACCCCTCATTCCGGGGACCAAGATGTACTCCAAGCAATTCCAACAATTTCTCTTGAAATCACCACTAGAATATACTAAGCTGGACAGGAAAGGAGCTTTTTTAGATTGACGTCGGGCATGCTCGAATCAAAGGGGGCAAGCGAAGATGAATGAACAACGCCCTCCACCATCATCAGAGTTGACTGAGATAGGAGTCACCATAGCATTAATTTTCAAACCGACACTTTACTATCTATTATTTGATTTACAAATCCTTTATATTGGGATGAGTCAACAGTCAAATGTTTTGGCAATTCCTCATGGGAGGACGAAGCAATATAATTTTGTACCAGAGTTTTCGATCCTTGTTTATCTTTCGTAGTAATAATATCTTACGGTTTGCAACGATAACTTGGTATATCTACTATACGATCATTAACTAAAATATGTCTATGGTTAACTAATTACCGGGCTCTAGGAATGGTCGAAGCCATACCAATCAAAAAAGAATGCTATCCAAACGCATTTCAAGTAGTTGCAATAAAACTTGACTTGTTGATCCTTTTGCCTTTCCAGCGCGAAGAGATGTCAGAACATCACCTTCAATACATTCCCTCACCATTTCTAGCCTCGACGTGCCTGGAGGCATGAAAGCAAAGATGGTGGAGATAGGCTTCTTTCCTTCGGCTACGAACAAAGTCAGGCAAAGCTCCCGAAGCCTCACTTCACCCTGCTGCAATGGAAGGATGGTGATACCATACACATAATCTGCCTACCATTCTCAGTCTCACGAACTTCTAAACTGACCAGAGAGGCTAGTCTGACTCTGCAGCATGTTTAAAGGTTTTTACTTGTGAGACATGATTTCTAGTGTAGCATCCATACCCTAATAACCCGAATCTTGCCTGATTAAGAGTCTGCAAATTCAGATAATATTCAAGTAATATTGAATAAACTCAGGTCGATTTGTAAATGGCAGATAGAAGCTTGTTCGATCACAATCGACCAAAAGTCAATCGCATCATAATGTGTGCCATCAGAAAAAACTGCGACACAAAATCCGAATCGCAAAACAAACCGCGACCACTAGTAAATCTGATTCAATGAAATAAAACCAACAAAATTTATAGTTCATAAATCGGCGGTCGATTGATCATATAAATCATAACACTTTGATAAAAAAATCAAGATAGTACAATTTCTGTATCAATCTTGGATAAAAAAAGTATGAAATTTATATCTTCTGATCATCATGCATAAATGGTTAAAACGAGCTATTGTACATAAGAATCCGAGACTCGAGGTGCGGATGCATATGACTTTTATTTTTCGAATAAGATAAATAAAAGTTTTTTTAAAAAATAAGTTAATTCAAAATTCCATAACACCAATGACAACTTTTGTCATGTTGTTCCTCTACTTGCACTTCTCACCCTTCCACTTGGCAAACATAAAGGGCCCCTTTCTTGTTTATATAAAACCCCTCCCCTCTCCCTTTTTCTCGAGTTTTCCCCCAAATTTCCCTTCTAGCTCCAACAGAAGGAGCCATCTCCAACGAATTTTTTCTTAAACTGTATATGATGCCTTTATTTGAGAACTACTACTGTTCTCTTCTCTTATAACTCATGTTGTGCTTCTACATTTGATGGAGATTGGAGCAGCTACTCCCGGTTGATGCCAAGAAACCCCTTACAACTGCTGCACTGTGCTGCCTCCTTACTTCTGTTGGAACTGCATTACAACAATTCTAAAACTGCATATGCAACCATTTCTGTTGTTGCTTCTAGCAGCTGGAAGGACTGCAAGGAGCTGTTGGGGCCCCTGCTACTCCCCTCCAGAGCTGTTGTTGCTCCTCTCCTAATTGGAGCTTCTGTTGCATGCTTTTTGATCTCCAAATTTTGGAGATCAAAGGTACAATCTTCTCTCTCTCTCTCTCTTGCTGCATTGCATGCATGTTTTTAGATTCAATTTCAAACCATTATTATACTTTAATTTCAAGATAAAATGTGATAAAATTGGGGTTGAATTACATATAATTGGATCTAAATTCAAACAATATCATATACCCTATATTTCATGCTTGAATTGATAGATTTGGGAGAATATTACATAAAATTTGATTGAAATTTAGATCAAAAGCTACAGTTGTATGCCTGGACAGATGAGAGATTGAAGGTGTTTTAGTATGCCATTAAACTAAATTTCAGATCAGGACATGCTGTAATTTTTATGCTTGAATTGAGGATGAACTTCATGCATTAAAGCTTAGTTTCCGACCACTGACTATACATTAATCTTGTGTTTGAATTGTGAAAGATTGGAGATGAATTGCATGTGATTTGACTCAAAAATCAAACCACAAATAGCTATGGATTTAGGCTTGAAAAAGGAAGAATTTGGGGTGTTTGGCATGCATTTAACATTAAATTTAGACCATAGTTATGATTTGATTTCATGTCAAAATATGAAGGATTTGAGTGTGATTTGCATATAATTGAAGTCTAATTTCAGAACATTGGTAGTTCTAGATTTTATACTCAAATATGATGATTTGGGGATGAATTAACATGCAATGTGAGTTTAAACTTCAAACCAATAAGCCACAGATTTCCTTGTTTGAACTATGATCTAATTTGAGGGTTTTTGTATGAAGAATTTACTCTCTAAAAGATACTAAATTATGAATTTTAGATCTGAATTTAAGATCAGATTATAGCCAAATCTTGTATTTTAAAAGATCAAAAAATGATGATGAATTTCATTTATTAAGATCTGAAAATCAGACCACTATTTATGGTTTGGCTTCATGATAAAATCTAAGGATTGATGATGATTTCCATGCTTGAATTGGGAGATTTGGGGGGTAATCAACATATAAATTAAACCCAACTAAGATCACTAATTTAGCTATTAAGTTCATGATCAAAGACTTAAGTGATTAGGAAATTTTTTAGCATTGAACGCAAATTAGGATTTAATAAGTAGATCTAAATATCATGATTTAAAGATAAAAAGATTTGAGGGAAATTACACAGAATTGAACTTAAATACAAATCTAATGAGTAGCTCTAAATATCATTAATTAAAAATGAAGAAATTAGGTGTCTTGGCATGAAATCAACACAAATTTCAGATAACAAATTAGTTCTATAATCCATGTATAATAAACAAGCTTCTAATCTCATGATTTGAAAAATGAGAACATTGGGGTAATTTCATGCAAGTGACTTATAAATTTGAATTTATAATCATGCCACTAAATTAAGAGCTAAATAAGAAAAAAATGGATATTCTATTTTTAATTGAACTTAGATCCAGATCTAATGAGTTTCTACCAATCTCATGATTAGAAATGATAACCTTTGACCACAAGGACCAATCATCTTCATGAATTAATCATTTAGGTATACACTACTAACTATAGATCACTATAACAAAATTATTGATAAATGACATAAATCTGTATAATCAACCGCAGAAAAGATTGAGAAAGGATGGGGAATCAAGTCAGTGATGGTGATTCAGTGATAAAATTAGAGTGCCAGTCACTATTACCCTTATACCTGACTGTGCGAGGGTGCGGTGACTCTCGGCCGACTGGGAGATAGGAAGCCCAATTTGGGCAATAGCCTCATAGTGTGCAGGTCTAGGTTCTTAGTCTTCTTCTCGATTTTTTGCGGGTGCTCGTAGTTTTATGCCTCTTTGGGATGTACATGTTTTCTTTTTGACTAGTTCTGCTAACCCTATCTTCTTTAGGGTGCCTAGAATGGAGGACCCTTAATTTTGGTTTTCTTTACGAGCTCGTTTGCTCGTACTAGTTGGGCTCATTTTTGGAGTGACTTATTCCAGAAAGTCCCTCCCTCATCTTAGGGGCGAGTTTTAGATTAGGACTAGCCCTCTCCTGGACCACATGTCCACTGGGATGGTGAGACGGAAGGGTCTCCTCAGAGGCTTCCTCACCGCTGGAGTTTTGGTTACTGTTTTTGAGAGTTGATTACAGTTGAGTTGGTTATAGTTGAGATTTGTCATGGGTTAAGATTGGTTTCAGTTGAGCTAGTTACTGTTCCGCCGAAAGATCATGGCATAGGGAAAAGATCATATTATGAAAATCATCCTTATAAGACTAAGAGATACTACCACTGTTTCCAGAGAAGCTAGTGGACGTGTTAGGAACTTAGTTAGGATGCATTTTACTCCACCGCATACATATGAAGTTACCCCAAACCTAAGGCATTCTTCATGTCTTAGAGTCATAGTGTGAGGTCTCACCCAGACCAAGAACATAGACTTTCCATTAAGCTTGAGAAATGTAACAACAAAAGAATCAGAACACGAGACACTTCATCTACGCTTAATAAGACCCATCCACATGACTCATAAACATCGGAAAGAGATCTAGATTACCTCAATCATAAGGAGTATTTATTAAAATAAAAAAATTAATGGATCATTGAAACTTGAAATAGGTTGGGGAATAATGGAAATCTTATACGATTTTATACTGGAGACTACAGTTGTTAGATGGAGCTAGTGGACATGTTGGAAACTTAATTAGGATGCAATATACTCCACCACATGCCTACAGAGGCCCCCCAAACCTAAGGCATTCTTCCAACCTTAGATTCATAGTGTGAGGTCACACTCTCACCAAGATCACAAACTATCCATTAAGCATGAGATATTAGACAAAGATAATGATCAAAACGAAGACTCATCATCCACATTACCAAGATCCATTAAACATGAATTATAATTAATAAAAAGGCCAATGCTTAAATATAGATCATATAACCAATATATGAAAATGCTAAATATTGGTAATTGAGGTAGGATGAATAAGTCATAGGATTCACATACAGAACAACTTGAAAACCAATTTCCATGCAAGTAGCTCATTGAATTTAATTGTCAAACCCCATCTACTTGCTTTCTTTTGGTGCCAATGAATTACCTGTTATTTTTAATTAATTAGATTGTGCTCAACTTTTGTTGATATTCTTTTCTCCCTAAAGCATGAATTGCAGATAAAATACATGTGTCGCAGTTGTCCAACAACTGAACCTAAGCTTCTACAGTTACTCTCGACAGGTAGACATGTTATAGTTTATGTTCAGGATAATATTAATGCTTTATTTTCTCTTCTGATGTAATTTGAGATACATGTACATATTGCAGCTTCTTTTGTTACATGATGGAAATTTATGCAAAATAAATTGATGACACATTTTTATTCTATGGCTTGTTAGTTAATTTTGAATATTATTTCAAATCACAAAAAAAATTTCCCCTAAATTTTAGTAACCTAATGCGATCAATAGCAAACATGTTACTGTGAGTGCTATGTAAAAGGATAACCCGGATCCGTAGGAGCGTCATAAGTTATGGTATCAGAGCAGCGGTACCCCACTACATACATTCGTACTATTATAGTTTCGATTACATTAATTCTTGTATTGTGGTAGTCCTCCAACTTGTCGTGAGTCCGGAAGGTAAATATGACATTCAAATTCAATAACCACATATGTCACCGTTTGCAACTAATTTTCGTATTGTATCCCAAGAAGAGAAAACCACAGCTAGATTAATCTACGAACACCAACTATTGTGATTAATGATATCGATTCTTATACAGAACCATGGTGTCTAGAGCCAACCTTTCTATGTTTTAATTGATTCTGGAGTGACTCACTCAATCATCTCTTCGAGATTTCTAGCTTTATTAGGTAGAGTTGTAGAGGCCCTAGATCCTCCATGTGACATCCATGGGCCAGGTGGCTAGTTGTTCATCATGAGACTAATAGTCAGAGGGTTACCAGTATTGATTGATGGTCTTGATATGATCGCAGATTGTCTGCAACTACAACTCAACGAGTTCAATTTGATTTTGGGCATGGATTGATTGTCAGCTCATCATGCCTTAGTTGATTGCTTCAGGAAGACGGTTGTCTTCAGGATCTCAGACTTACCCGAGTTTACCTTTGAGGGTACAATACATGACTCCAAAATGGAGTACATTTCAGTGTTGAGATCTAAAAGACTGGTTGACCAGAGATGTGACTCATTTCTAGGTTTTATCCGAGAGATATCTGATAGAGTGCCGATGACTTAGGACAATAGTGTCAGATTACCATGATGTGTTTTTTGACGATTTGCCAGGTTTTCCGCTTGAGAGAGAAATTGAGTTCGAGATCGCATTACTACTAGAAATATCGTTGATCTCGATGGCTCCTTATTAGCTAAATTGAGAGAGGTAAAGGTGCAGTTGAAAGAGTAACTGACTTGTGACTTCTGAGGCCGAGCACTTCACTCTGGGGTGCTCACGTTCTTTTTGTCAGGAAGAAGGATGGGTCGATGAGATAGTGCATAGATTACAGACAACTGAACAAGAAAATGGGGAAAAACCATTAACCTCTACCACACATCGATGACATGTTCGATCAACTACATGGATCTTCGATGTTTTCAAAGATTTATCTCTGATATGGCTACCATCCGTTGACGATTAGAGAGTCAGATATTTCGAAGGCAACATTTAAGACTCGATATGGGCATTACAAGTTTGTTGTGATGCCATTTGGACTCACAAATGCTCTCATAGCATTCATGGACGTGATGAATATGATTTTCCGTTCATACTTGGACAAGTTTATGGTTGTGTGCATTGATGATGTGTTGATATTTTCTCAAAATGAATGGGATCACGTAAATGATCTAAAGATAGTCCCAGAAACACTTCAAGAGCATAAACTGTATGCCAAATTGAGCAAATGTGAGTTCTAGTTAGCACATATCTCATTTCTTGGGCATGTCATTTCTGGAGCAAGTATCGCAGTCAACCTTGAGAAGATTGAGGCAGTCATGTCTTGGGAGCATCCTAAGACAGTCACTCAGATTCAGAGTTTCCATGGACTAGAAAGCTATTACAGACGCTTCGTCAATGTTTTTTCCTGATTTGTTCTTCCCTTGAAACGATTGACACAGAAGGGAGTTCCGTTCATTTGGGATTATTCATGCAAACATGCCTTCAAGACACTAAAGGAAAGATTGACAATTACGCCCATTCTTGCACTTCCTTCAGGCACTCATGATTATGCAATATATACATATGCTTCAAGTGAATGTTTAGGATCGGTTCTGATGTAGCAACGTCACATGATACTTACACATCATGTCAGTTGAGGCCGCATGAGCAGAATTACCCCATCCATGACTTGGAGTTAGTGGTAGTTTTCTTTGCTTTGAAGATCTGTTGCCACTATCTCTATGAGATGAATTTCCATATTTTCATAGATCGCAAGGGTTTGAAGCTACATTTTTTATAAGTAGAAGATGAACATGAGAGTGTGTTCCTATCTACTTCCATGCATCTGCAATTCAACAGTCTTTGGGATCAAATAGTAGAAGGAAATAGGATAGATTCTTGAATTCGAGATAGATATATGCATGCCATCAAGGATGAATGTGATGATTTTATGGTGACGAAGTCCATTTTGTGGAAGGCTAGCCAGGTCATTGTGCTCAATGATGGGTAATTACATAGAGATATTCTTGATGAGGCACACAATTCATCATTGTCTATTCATCCTAGTAGCAGAAAGATGCACCGGGATGAAGCGAGATGTCGTACATTATGTTAGCATATGCTTGACCTGTCAGATAGTAAAGGCAGAGCATAGGAAACAAACAAGGTTATTGCAGTCTCTCCCTATTCCGAGTGGAAGTGGGAGAATATATGGTCAAAATGCCATTGGGTCGTTGTTGAAAGACTGACCAAGTCAACCCATTTTATGCCTATAAGCATGACATACACTCCATCTAGATTGGCCAGGTTATGTGTGTAGAACATTATCATGCTTCATGGTATACCACATAAGGTAGTGTCTGATAGTATTCAAGGTTTACATCTCACTACTCACACCAGTTCATGTCAGCACTATAAGACAGAGCTGAAGATGAGTTCTACGTACCATCCTCACACCGACGGACAGAGCGAGCGCATCATTCCAACACTTGAGGATTTAATTCGTGCATGCACCCTTAAGTGGAAAGGGTCCCAAAAGGACCACCTGTCATTGATAGGATTACCATACAACACTAACCATCATTCCAGAATTGGCATGGCACCATTTAAAGTCCTATAACGGCAGAGATGCCTCACACCTCTCATTTGGTGTGAGGTAGATGAACATGCTCTTTACTCCTTCGATCTCTTGGAGGAGACTGTGACGGCTGTTGACCTTATAAGGTGAAGTCTTCTAATGGCTCAGAGTTACCAGAAAAGCTATGCAGATCATCGGAGAAGAGATTTGGAGTTTCAGGTAATCCGATCATCTTCTCTTAATCCATTCAAATATGACTTATCGGTATTCAACTTAATCTCCCATACTTATGAAATTTCTGTACACAGGTACGAGATTGGGTGTTCCTACAAATATTTCCAATGAAGGAAGTACAGAGATTTAGTGCTCATAGCAAGTTGGATCCATGGCATATTGAACTATTTGAGGATATTGCTCGTGTTGGGAAGGTGACCCCGTCATCCACATTTATTAGTTATTCGTGACGTTTTTCATATATCCAACCTGAGGAAGTATGTGCACTACCCTCGATGTCAAGCTTGCGGATCCGGGTTACCCGTTTATATAACACTCGCAGTATTTTATTCGATATCGATCGCATTAGGTCACTGAAATTTAGGGAAAATTTTTCACTTTTCGATTGGCATTCACAATAATGTATACAACCATAGAATTAACAACAAGTGTCACCAATTCACAATGCATTAATTTCCATATATGGTTACATGTAACCACAGGAACTACATTACATACATGTATCCCAAAATGTAACAAAATAGAAAGAAAAGCATTTACATTATATTGTATAAAAACTATAACATGTGTGCCGTAACTGAAACCGCGGAAGCTCAGCGTCCAACTGTCAATCTATTGTGATGCAGGCACCTTGCCTGCCATACATGTTAGGGAGAAAAAACAAAGGTTGAATACATTCTAACATATTAAAAATAACATGTAATTTAGTAGTTTCAAAAGAAAGCAAGTAGATAGGTGTTGATATTTAATTTTAACAAGCTACTTGCGTTAAAAATGATTTTCAAGTTGTTCTGTATCTGCATCCCCTTAACACGCATCACCCCCTTAGCATTTCATATATAACCTTTTCATATATTAGTTATGTGATCCATATGTAGGTTATCTACTTTTTATCACTTATAACTCATGTTGATGGATCTTGGGATTGTAGATGATGAGTTTATAATCTGATCTTTTTCTTTGTCAAATTTCTTAAGCCTAATGGATTGTCCATGTTATTGGTCTAAGTGTGACCTCACTCTATGATCTAAGGCATGAAGAATACCTTAGGGTCGGGGTGCCTCCGTAAGCATGCGGTGGAGTATAATGCACCCTAACTAAGTTCCCAACACGTCCACTAGCTTCTCCTAAGATTCGTAGCAGTAATTCTAAATTCTGATTCAATGTCGATGATTGATAATTGATGATGATTGGTGACTTCTATTTTACGATCTTTTCCTTGCCAGACCTACTAGTGGTACAATACCAAAACTCAAGAATAGTACCAAACTCAACTAAAACAAAACTCAGTTGTAGCCATGCTCACCTATGGCCAAACTCAACTATGACCAAACTCAACTGCAACCAACCTCAACTCCAGCTGACGACAATGTTTTCTTTGCCACGACCTACTGGCAGAATAGTAACCAAAACTCAAGTGAGGAGGAAGCCTCCTAAGATATTCTTTTGTCTCGCCCTCCTAGTGGAAGTGTGGCCCAGGAGAGGGCTACACACACTCCCAAACTATGCCCCTGAGACGGGTGGAAGAGACTTTCTGGATTAAGTTACTTCGAAAATCAGCACGACCGGTACGAGCAAAAAGAACGATACCAATGAAAACCAAGGGTCCTCCTACCTATGCACCCTACTAAACAGGGTCAGTCAAACTGGTCAAAAACCTGGATCCCAAGGAAATGTAAAAATACTGTGAGCTCATGTAAAAACCATAAAAAGGATCGGGATCCTAGACCTGAGCACTAGGCGGCCACCGCCCTAACGGGGCTACCTATCTTCCACCTAGCTGAGGATCACCGTGCCCTCGCACGGTCATGTGTAAAGGTCACCATGACTGACACTATTATCTGACATTACTCATTCACCAATACTTGATTCATCATACTTCATCGATCTCTGTTGTGGTTAACTTTATAGATCTAGGCATTTGGTCAACGATCTTATAAATAGTGATCTATAGTTAGTAGAGTATACCAAAAGGACTAATTAGTGAAGATGATCAGTTCTTGTGGTCATAGGTTATTATTTCTAAAATCATTAGCCTAACAGTTATTCAATATGGATCTAAATTCAAATCAATGTAAAATTCCTAACTTCTTCTATTTAACTCTTGAGATTAAGAGCTACTTCATTAGATCTGCATTTTTGATACAAATGCATGCACGATCCCAAATTTTTTCTATCTTTTAAAAGATTTCCAAGAACATGATCTCTAAATTCTGATCTGAAATTAGATTTAAAATGTACAAATCAGGAGATTTTTTGAAGTAGAACATTCAGCAAACTCCCTAAACTTTTATCTTTAAAATTCCAATCATCACATCATATGTTAATAATAAATTAATAACAAATACTAAAGTAATGATTACTGGGAAATCATTAAATTGTGAAGCTTTCAAGAAGATCCATGGCAAGATGACACCGCTACTATATATTCGGGCAAAATTTGCTCCATGATCATTCATAGACTAGAAAGGAGAAAGAGATGCGTTATCATACCAATAAACATCAACAAACTTAGTTGAGCTGCGTTCTAGTAGTCGACAATACCTATTCTAAGAATTCTATAGACAACATGGCGACCAATGTAAATTATAATATGTGTGTCACACCAGTATATTAGTGAAATAACTTCTAAGAACATAGAAGCAAAGTTATCAATTTAGGGAAAGAACATGTATAAGCAACGAAGCATAACCAAAGTATCTCACCAATAGAAATTGTACAATGAAGACATGTGCTTTGAATAGGAAAATCAAAACCTTAACGGTAAGTTTTTGATAAATAGATAGAGAAATAAGATAAAGAAAGTGCATGTCTAGATTCTGGAAGTCTCTGTGAATACATTTTCATTGATTCCATAATAAAACTTCATATTAAAGACAACTGAATAAGTAGTGGATTTGAGTGAAACCCTGTTAATTCAAAACAATAACCAAACTAAATGTTCAATGCGTGCATCTAAATAGATATCCAAGTCAATTAAGCATATAAAAGAATGAATATGTAGACATGATGAATGGTTAAATAGATTGTTTCTAATAGTTAGTGCCATGATAATAATACAGTGCTGCTCATTTGAGAGAAATTTGATAATGGGATGATTATTACATAATCCTAAATCACCCATTTCAGAATTTTAGTCTAAATCCCACACTAACTGGCTCCCAATATCTCACACAAGACAGAGGCATCAATAATATGATCAAAATGTGTCAAAATTGGCATGCAAGCCAACAAGAGAGGGATTGGAGATTGTACCTTTAGATCTCAAATATTTAGAGACCAAATGGCTTGATTTTGTGGCATGCAACACCTAAACTAGCTGCTAGATAGGAGCTTAAAGAGGACAAATGGGCTAAAATTGAGGCTTCAGAAGCAACTTCTAAAATGCAGCACCCCACATCTTCCTGAAGCAACAGTTATGGTAGTTGTGGGCAGCAACTTTTGCCTGTAAATGAGTAGCTTTGGCTGCCAATCCAGTTGCTAGCTATGGAAACTCTAGGCTGGGGAACTTTGACAGGAGCAACAACAGTCTATGGGAGGAGGCGCTCCGACATTTGAAGTTACTCCTGCAGATGTTCCAGAGCTGCTGAACAACCACTGAGTTGATGGAGAATGGAGGGTTTCGGGGGAAATTATAAGGACAAAGGAGAGGGATCTTTGATGATATTTATAAGGGAAGGGAAAGGGATTTATGTTGACAAGTGGGGAGTTTTTTAGGCCATATGGAGGGAGAAGGTGAGCCAAGTGAGCTGGAGAGAAAAAACCAAATGGTTGTATTGTGTTGGATCTGAATTCTAAAATAAAATTTATTTATTTTTTATTTTTAATCTATTATATCTCTTTTGTTTAGATACTAAAGTCATCCGTATTTTCACATCGAATCTCCGATTCCGATATGTAATATCTCGTTTCAATCATATATACATGATGATCAATCGATATAAATTACATACATTTCTGATCCAATATGGATACATAAATTGAAGAAATACGGTCTTGATTTTTAATCAAATTTTGTGATTTTAAATTATCAAACAACCTCCGATCGATGAACGATCGATTTCGCTAGTCTTATTTCATCGAGACGAATTTTCTGATGGTCTTGGTTTATTTTTCAATTCGGGTTTTGCATTAAAGCTTTTCTGATGGCACGCATTATGAGGTAATAGATTTTTGATAGGTTGTTCTAAATAAATTTTGATTTATGATCTATTGATCGATTTAGGTTATTTAATATTTATTGATAGTTTTTATCGGGTCGGGTACAGGTTATTCAGATTCAGGTGTTACAAATATAAAAACTTCAAAGGGAGTCTCATCCTCAAGACTCGGGGTCAATGTCACTATGTGATTTATCTGAATTTTATATTACCATAAAAATATCAAATGGTTTTGTACCCATAAAAACCTCAAAGGAAAACAAGCCATATTCTTTCAGCATGTATAATCAAATGGCATGTTTTGATTATTACATGAAAATGCATCATGTATCATGAACGTATGTCAGCTTCAGTCTCCCATGTCACCTCTTCGACACCATGTTAATGCCATAATACCTTGACCAAGGGAATCTCTTTGCTACGAAGCTTCTTCATAACACTGTCAAGTATCTGCATTGGCCTCTCCTTAGATGTCAAGTTGGGCTCCACGTCAAGATTCTCGTAGATGATGATGTGTTGAGGGTTGTGCACATACTTCCTCAAGTTGGATAGATGAAAAATATTATGTATAGCTGATAGGTGTGGAGGAAGGGCTACTCGGTAGGCCACCTTCCCCACAAGGGCAATGATCTTCAATGATCCCACATATCGTGGCGCCAACTTGTCATGAACACCAAATCTCTGTACTCCCATCATGGGAGATACTCATAAGAACACCCAATCTCCCACCAGTATTTATAGGGGTTTCATCAGTATGCAAGATTAAATGAATCATAATTGGAATGAATTTAGAGAATATGATCAGATTACCAGAAAGTCCAAGTCTCTTCTCTAACGATCTGCATAGCTCTTCCACCGACTTAGTGTCATCAAAAGCTTTCGCCTCACAAGATCAACAACCCTCATAGTTTCTTCTAAGAAATCTACGATGTAAAGAGCATGATTAACTACCTCACGCCAACTGAGAGGGATAAGGAATCTCCTCCTATATAGGGCTTCAAATGGTGCCATGCCGATACTAGAATGATGGTTGTTGTACGTGAACTTCACCAATGGCAGGTGGTCCTTTCGGTACCCTTTCCATTCTAGAGTACATATGCCTAGTAAATCCTCAAGCATCTAAATGGTGTGCTCGCTATGTCTGTCGCTCTGCGGGTGATATGCAAAACTCATCTTCAGCTATGTCTATAGTGCTGACATAAATTGGTGCCGGTAGTGAGATGTAAACCTCGAGTCTCTATCAGACACTACCTCACGTGGTATACCATGAAGCATGATAATGTTTTACACATATAGCCTAGACAATCTAGATGGAGTGTAGGTCATGATGACATGTTTGAAATGGGATGACTTGGTCAACCTATCAATAATGACCCAAATAGCATCATAGCCACCTTCTGTCCTCAAAACTCCAGTTTTAAAATCCATAGAGATACCCTCCCACTTCCACTCGAGAATGGGGAGAGACTGCAATAAACCTGGTGATCTCCTATGCTCAGCCTTGACCATCTGACAGGTCAAGCATCTACTGACATGTTGTGACACATTGTATTTCATTCCATCCCACTAGAAATGTCAACATAGATCTTGTTACATCTTTGTGATGCTATATTGAATAGACAATCGGGAACTGTATGACTTGTCAAGGATGTCTCTACGCAATTGCTCACAATCAGGTACAATGACCCAACCAGCCTTCCACAAAATAGACTTTGTCACCATAAAATCATCTATTTCATCATTGATGGGACACATGTATTTATCTATGATCCAAGGATTTGACTTTTGGCCTTATACTATGCGATCCCAAATATTGTTGGTGGTATTGGCATTAGATATGGATGCACTCTCCTGAGATTGCCAATCAGTCAGAGCTACGAGCATATTTCTTGTGTATATCCATTTTATCGTACCTTCAGCATGAGCTCTTTCGCTAAGCGCATTTGCTACCACGTTTCCCTTATCGAGGACATAAGAGATCGTGCAATCGTAAATCTTTAGTAGCTCAAGCCTCCTGCATTGTCTCATGTTCAACTTCTTTTGATAAAAAAATATACTTCAAGCTCTTTTTATTTGTGAAAATCTCGAAAAATTTGCCTCATAAAGATAGTGGCACCAGATCTTCAAGGTAAAGACAACTACAGCCAACTCCAAGTCATAGGTGGAGTAATTCCGCTCATGCGGTCTCAACTGACGTGATGTGTATGCAATCATGGGACCTCACTGCATCAGAACTGTTCCTAAACCTTCTCCTAAAGCATCTATATAAATTGTGTAATCTTGAGTGCCCGAGGGAAGTGCAAGCATGGCCACTGTCATTAATCTTTCCTTAAATGTCCTAAAGGCATGCTCTCATGAACCATCCCAGATAAAAGGAACT
The DNA here is from genome assembly GCA_037367405.1 of Ottelia alismoides. Lineage (NCBI taxonomy): Eukaryota > Viridiplantae > Streptophyta > Magnoliopsida > Alismatales > Hydrocharitaceae > Ottelia > Ottelia alismoides. The sequence continues at coordinate 672,720 of JAZKJV010007540.1, read as the reverse complement.
TCCTTTTAAGTCAACCGCATCAGAGGAAGAAAAACTCAAGAAAATACATTGACGAAGCATCGGTAATAGCCCGCTAGTCCAAGGACATGACTGCCTTGGGCAGCTCTCAAGACATGACTGCCTCAATCCTCACATGATCAATTGTGATACCTTCTCCAAATATGGCTAAAACGTGTCCCAATACCCTTGTTAATTCGATCAAATTAGTGCACAAATTAATAAAGAATGTTTGTTGCAGTCGGATAATGAGAGCAGTTCAAAAACAACTTTTAATTAAAGCAAGTTAATCTCGAGCGGTAATTTTTTTTACTTGGGCAAGCCCAAGGTCGAACTCAGGGAGGCAATTGTCTCCTTAGGTAAATTATTAGCAAAGTCTAAGATTTGATTTTTTGGGGAAGAATTTTTATTTTCTTTTCCAGTTTTTTTATGCAAGACACATGCAAGATCTAGCCAATTTACAAGTTAATTCAGAAAGATGGTCAAAACAAGTTTAAAAATTACGAAACTTGGCCAGATGAATGAAATGAGATAAAATTAGACTACCCTAATGTTTTTGGAATTTTATTACACTAAATAAAATTACTATGAATTAAAAATGAATGCAAGGTGATTTTAACTAAACTAATTTTAATAAATATCAAATCACAATATTTTTGGAAACAAAAATTACCCTAGATAAATCTAAAGGTGAGGAATCCAGGAAAATTATCAAACCTTAATTTTGAAGTGAAATGAACCTATTAAAAATTAATTAAGAAATTCACCAAATGAATTATTTAGGCCTCGGGATGCGTGCAATTGAGATGAAATGTTTATGCAAGGTAAAGCTAATTATCTTAGATCTAATGTGATTTTTGGGGGATTTTTGGATTTACAGAGAAATTACTATCAATTAAGAGGTGAAATTGGGCAAAATATAGTAAAAATGAACCAATTAATTAATAGAAAATTCTATTGATATTACAAAAATATGCCACGTCTCACATAATGAAGAGGACAATCTAAGCTACACAATGTAATTTTTCAAACTAAAAAATGAATTAATATGAATGCCTAGATATGTGTGCAAAGACAGGGGTATAAATGCAATTACAGGAATTAAAATTTCTGAAAATAAAACGTGATGACAGGGACTAATATGCAATTACCTATAATGCAGGGGGTGGATGCAATTTCCCCACGGAACACGTGCTCCTCACGTGGGGTCGCTTGGCAGGGACTGAAATGTAATATTGAAAACCTTCAGGGGCCTTGATGCAATTTGCCCCAGAATGCACGTACGGATCACGTGGGGGTCCTTCGGCTCGGTGGTCTTTGGAGGCTCGGAGTGAGGCTCGGGCAGCTCTGGAGGTTCGGTTTTGGCTTGGAGAATCTTCGAGTGATCCGAGCCTAATGGTCGGGGAGGAGGCTCGGATCGGGCAACGTAGACAGATCTGGACCGTAGATCAAGTGATGATCCAACAGTGATAGGCTGCTAGTGCGTGGCGTGTCTTGACCCGTTGGATCAAGATTGATCCAACGGTCCTTGAAGCTCGATGAAAAGGGCAACGTGGACGACCAAGCGTCGTAGGATCGAGGATGATCCAATGGCTGCGGGGCGAGGCGACGTGGATGGCTCCTGATCGTTCGATCAAGAAGATCGAACGGCTGCTGGCTGTCGTCCCTAATGGCCCTCTTCCTCCTGCGGCGGAGAGGGCTGGGCTCCGGCGAGGCTGGTCTAGCTCCGCCCCATCCTCCCATCATCGGTGAAGGTTGCTGGAAGCTCTGAGGTAGCTCGGAAGATGCGTGGAGGGGTGGCGAAGCGTCCGGTGTCAGGATGGAGGAGATGCTCCAGAGTGCGGTGGCGGAGGAGCTCGAATGCAGCTCCGACGAGCCTCCGGCCAATCAAGGTGAAGTACCTACAAGGGGGTTAGAAGATAGCCGAAGCACGCATTTTGACCGTGGAGTGGAATGGAGTGTGATGCGAGGCCTATGAAGTTGTGAAGGTGACTGGTGATCAAGCTCCGCCACGGTGGCGGAGCTGGCGTCGGTGGAAGATGAAGTCCCTCTTTAGAGGAGACTAATGATAACGCGATGATCAGAGCTCCATTGCGGAGCTCAGGGAATAGTCGGCTGAGGAAGAAGATGCTCGTGGAGGGCGAATTAAATCGGAGAAGACAAAGGAAAAATAAGAAGGAGACCGGGGGAGAGATGGAGGAGTCTACCTGGGGTCAGAAGCTCCGGGGAAAGGTCTTCGCTCAAGGGACGGTAGAGAGACCAAGGTCATGCAACTCGTCCGAGGAGCTGCAACACGGCGTGGCGATGTCGTGGATCTCGCCGGAGGTGAAGGCCTGTCTTCGCTCGGATTTACACTCGATTGCTGTCACCAATAGGTAGCTCTGAGCTCGAGGATACCTCTTGTAATGGCGGATGGGGGTGAAAGTGGCCGGGGGTGGCTGATTTATAGGATGAAGGTGATGGCAGGGATGCCTAGGAGGTGGTGTTCGTGGATGTCGTGGAGCGACTCTGAGGGTTGTCATGGAGATCGAGGGGGCTGGCGAGGATGAGGGATGAGTGGGCTCCATCGTGGTGGCGCCAATGGTCAGAGAAGGTGGTCAGTGTGGAGCTTAAAATAGAAAGGTGACAGCCCCTTGCGCATGGTGGAGAACGTGGGCGCGGGGCGTGCGGAGGTTGACGACGACGTCTCGACCATTGGATCTCGCGATCCAACGATCCAGATGGAGGCGCGGATCGACGCCTGAGATTAGATCTAAGGCGCGACATTGGAGAGCCCGTACCGCACCACGTGGCATGCTGAGGATGCGGCGTTAACGGGCGGCTGAGATAGGCTCAGGGGTTCGATCGAATGGTTGAAACTAATTGCTGTGATGAACGGTGAGGATCAAGGCGCCTGGAGCGAGATCGGAGGGCACACCGAGTGCCACGTGGTGGACTCTGGGAGAAGCGCGAACGAGCGGTGCGGATGAGATCCAGGGAGTGATCTGATGGCGGGGAAAATGGGTGTGTGTGGCAATCAACAGGCTGTTGGATCAAGATAAAAATCCAACGGTTCAGGGCGCGGGCGGACTGGTCAAAGGGAGCGGGCTGCGTGGCGCAATCAGAAGGCGCCACGTGGCCAGCTGTGAGTGGCTGAAGAGAAAAATAAGATTAGAGGGAGAAAGAGGCCGAATTTGGAAAAACTCAAAACATGAAAGTTGTAGAACTCGATGAGATCTACAAGTTTCATGTTGACCAAAATCAGAGATGAGGTCAAATATGATACAAGAATACAAGAATACCAATATACGTATGTATAGTATACAAGGAGGCCCAAAAACCCAATTTTTGTCAACGAGCTCCGAATTGAATGAAATTAGTCTCATTTTAAAGGTCTTTGAATGTGTATTACTATGAAGGTGAGTATACCTAATTCGGAGTTGGTAAGAGAGAGATATGGGCATTCTAAGGTCCAGGGGGTTTAGGGCTTTATTGGGAATTTCACAAAAGAGAACTCTGGTCTTCTTCCCTATATTATTAACTAATGGTGTACATACTATAAGGAAGGTGTTCTTTTATTTTGGAGGGAATAAAATACAAATGAATAGGTGGATATTTTACAGTGGATTTTACACAAGAAATTGGCTTCTTATTTAAATGCAAGGATGAATGCTAAAATGCATATTTTGTGGATTGATGCATGAATGCTATTTATGCAAGATAAAGGGAATAATGAAGCTAAATACCCGGGGACAAAGCTCTATTTTCAATTATAAGAGTGATGAATCATAGATTCATCAACCCCCCATACTTAAACCTTGCTCGTCCCCGAGTAACTAAAATGAAATGCAAGGGTGAAATGATTTTGGGTTCCATACCAAGGTCATGAACAAAAGTTGAAAATGGAGCTTGACTCAACCTTTGGATTAATTGTGTGGCGGAACCTTTGTGAGATCTGAACTTAAGACCTAACAAACTTCAAGTTCCACAAGTCTTCTATTCAAGACTCCGCAATAGTTAGGTCAGAACAAATCCTCAAACGCAAATTTCTGATGACTATGATTCTTACTTGTACTGTGTAAGTGAAATGTAACTCTCCACATCAGAAATGGCTTAGAACCAGCCTCCTCTAATAAGGTAACTCAAATAACCCAGTCCAGTAACTCTTTCCTCGAGGAGCGGGGTATTCCCTTCTAAGTTCAAGTGCGACCAACTCAAGAGGAGGGGGTAGAGAAAAGAATGGACGGTAGCCAGTGTAGCTACCTATCCCGGGATGCCTGACCAGTGTAGTCAAGTCATCCAGTTGCATTTCTTTGCTAATATACATACTCCGACAGGTATTTTATTTTCACTTAGACTTGTCTGATTTTTTTGGAGTTTTTTGAATTTTTTTCTTTTTTTTCGAACTATATACAGGGTGCATCATGTACATCAGGAGTTTTTCCTCTTGAGCCAGTAGACTATCCCTCTTTTGAAGCATTATTACAACCCACAGCATCCCGTCCTTAGATGTCAACACCACTAGACTAGGTTGAGATGCACTACCCTCCCTAGAGGAGGACAGATGTTTCCACCGTGTGCTACTCCAAGATAAAGGATTCTACCTCCTCACCACCTCATCAATGAAGATATACGTACATTGTGCTTGTCCAAGTTAGGTCACTGTCTAAAAGAATCATGTGTGTGCACGAGATATTCTATTTAGACTAATCAAGATGACATGTGAACATAGACTTGCGGACTCAAAGAATTAAGTCACTTGACCTGAGAAATCTTAACTCCAGTTCCTATAAGGTTCCTCTGAAATTAGGTGGATTAATGTCAAATCAAGTCCTTCCTCAACATCTACTCAAAACTTGATTCAGAACCCACTAGCTTTTCACCTTGCATATGCAAGATATGCGGATGAGATGCAGATGTCATGCTATGAATGAAATGCAGGACTCTTTTTCTTTTCTGATGTAGAGATGATATGCAAGAGTAAATAAGAAGCCTTTGAATTTTTCAATTTTTTTTCAATTATTTGGTATACCTCCTATGTTACAACAATTTATAAGAGTATTATACAGATTATACAGGGGTATTTTACAAAAAAAATTCTCCAAATTTTACCCAGCCCGTAATTATTACGAAATATATACAAAGATACGTGAAAGTACGAGCTATGGGTAAAGTATATATGTAATATACACACGCCCCCCTATACTTAGCGTGTGTTATGTCCTCAGAGCACAGAAAGCAAGGAAAAAGACATAGCTTGTGCTAAGTGTAAGAGAGCCAAAGAGAACGAAAAATGTAAAGAAGTCATCCGGCTCCCCTATACTTAGGCTCTGGCAGCCTAAGTGTAGAAGAAGGACAAAAATGGGCGGACGAGGTCAAGAAGAGAAGTGGATGAATATACAATGCGGGCATCGGTCCCCCCCCCCATACTTAGGCTCAGGTCAGCCTAAGTATAGGACGGAGGTGAGTATGAGGACCAATGTGATCTGGAGGATATACAGAGAACAGACGCAGGTGGCTCATTCCCCCTATACTTAGGATCTGGTCATTCTAGTATAGTCCAAGATAGTGATCAATGAGGCGGGGATGGGTTACTAGAGTCGCGGTGGAGAAAGGACAGAATGTACAGGAATGATAGTATACACAAGTGAGTCGGTGAATCTTTCAAGATGCCGCCGATGGCTAGAGCTCACTGCTGCAAGGTCTCATGCGCGACTCGAGGTGTATCCGTTGAATCTGTCTCACGCATGAATACAATCTCCTCAACATGGACTAGCTGCTCATTGGATTCGATGAAGTGCTTCAACAGTTGTCCATTCACTAGGAATGTCGGTGCGTCATCTGCGAGATCAGAGATCTCGACACATCCACTATCGTGCACCGTATGAACGACAAATGGGCCTGTCCACTTGGACTTCAACTTGCCTTGGAAGATCTTTAGCCTATAATTAAACAACCATACCTTCTGTCCAGGAACAATGGTCTTTCGTCTGATATATCTATCGTGCCAATGCTTAACCTTGTCCTTGTACACCAAACTGTTGTCATATGCGTGGTTTCTGATTTACACAAGCTCATTCAGATCCATATCTCTCAGCTTCTGCCCAAGGTGTGTGTTCCAATTGACCTTCTTGATTGCCCATTCTGATTTATGCACTAACTCTGCAGGCAAATGGCACGGCTTTCCGAATACCATTCAAAATGGGGAGGTTCCTAACGGTGTTTTGTAAGCTGTCCTATACGCACATAGGACTCGATCCAAAATCTGAGACCAGTCCTTCCTGTCCGGGCAGGCAAGCTTTTGCAAAATAGTCTTCACCTCCAGATTCGACACCTCAGCCATACCATTAGTCTGTGGGTAGTAAGGACTAGCGACACGCTGTTCGATGACGTAGTCCTTTAGGAGTTTCTTCACCTCCCGATTTACAAAGTGGCTACCCGCATCTAATATCATCGTTTTGGGGATCCCAAACCTAGAGATGATGTGCTCTCTGATGAATTTATAGACAGCTCTGCTGTCTGCGGCTCGGGTCGGGATAACTTCCACCCACCTGGATAGGTAATCTACTGCAAGAAGGATGTACTCAAATCCATGGCTAACAGGGAATGGGCCCATGAAATCGATGCCCCATGCGTCAAAGACATCACAAATGTTGACAGGCTGCATCGACATCTCATCCTTGGAACCAACGGTTCCTCCCATTCTCTGGCATACTGGGCACGACTTTGCAAAGGTGATGGCCGCGAAACAAGAGTCAGCCAGTAAAAGCCACACTGAAGTACCTTCCATGCGGTCCTCTTCCTGGAGTGGTGTCCTCCTGCCTCTAAGCTGTGGCATAAAGAAAGGATACTCTGGTATTCCTCCTGAGGAATACACCGTCTCCAGACACAATCCAATACTTCAAAGAAAAGGATCGGATCCTCCCAATGGTAGTGTCTAGTGTCCGACTTCAGTCGGTCGATGTGGCTCTTAGGACAACCCTCGGGAACCTTCTTGGAGACAAGGTAGTTCACGATGTTGGCATACCATGGGAGTGAGTCGACAACAAAAATCGACTCGTCAGAGAAGGAGTCTCGAATTGGTGAATCCTCATAAGTATTGATATGTTCGAGACGAGAGAGATGATCGGCTATTACGTTCTTCTTTCCAGGTTTATCACAGATGTCCAAATCAAACTCCTGGATAAGCAAAATCCACCGAAGAAGATGCGCCTTCGCATGCTTCTTCTCCATCAAGTATCGTAGCGTCGTATGGTCAGTGAACACGATTACCTTGGATCCAATTAAATGAGATCTGAACTTGTCGAAGGCAAACACTACTGCAAGCATCTCCTTTTTTGTAACTGTATAGTTACGCTGAGCAGTATTAAGCACTTTGCTTGCGTAGTGAATTGCAAACGGGACGTCATCCCTCCTTTGTCCTAACACATCCCCAACATCAAAATCTGATGCGTCCGTCATGATCTCAAAGGTAGAGACCAATCTGGGTCTTGTAGGATAGGTGTGTCCATGATCATTCCTTGTAATAGCTTAAAGGCCTCAAGACATTTGTGATCAACAACAAACTCCATGTCTTTGCCTAAAAGCTCAGTTAGCGGTTGGGCAATCTTAGAAAAATCCTTGATGAATCTCCAATAAAATCTGACATGCCTGAGGAACGACCGCAACTGCTTGATGTTGGTTGGTGGCTGGAGTCGTCTGATCACATCCACCTTGGCAGGGTCAACCTCCATTTCTCTCTTAGAGATGACGTGCCCCAACACAATGCCCTCTGTTACCATGAAGTGACGTTTCTCCCAGGAGAGCACCAGATTGACCTCACAACAATGTTTGAGGACTTGGTCCAGATTCCTAAGGCAGGAATCGAAGGAATCGCTGTGGACCGAGAAGTCATCCATGAAGACTTCCAGGAATTTGCCAACCATTTCAGTGAATACATCAATCATGCACCTTTGGAAAGTACTTGGAGCATTGCATAACCCAAAAGGCATGCACCTGAAAGCATAGGTACCAAAGGGGCTTGTGAAAGTGGCCTTTTCCTGGTCCTCCGGAGCTATGGCTACTTGATTGTAGCCCGAGAACCCATCTAAGAAACAGAAGAACTCTTTCCCCGCTAGTCTCTCTAGGATCTGGTCAATGAATGGTAGGGGGAAATGATCCTTCTTTGTCGCGGCATTCAGGCGTCTGTAATCCACACAGACACGCCACGACGTAGGTACTCACGTCACAATCTCCTCTCCGTCCTCGTTAGTGGTCATCTGAATTCCCGTTTTTTTCGGGACCACATGGATCGAGGCCACCTATTTAGAGTCGGAGATGGGATAAATGAAACCCGTGTTGCACCATTTCTCTATCTCCTTCTTCACTACCTCTCGTAAATTTGGATTCAAACGACGTTGGAATTCACGAGAGGGTTTGGCATCATTCTCCAAGTAGATATTGTGAAAACACAGAGCGGGATTTATCCCGTGGAGATCGGAAATGCTCCATCCTATTGCCTTGCGGTTTTCTCCAGGATCTCTTACAAGTGACATTCCTGCTCTTCGGTCAATCGCGAACTGATGATGACCGGAAATTTCTTGTCCTGACCCACAAGGAAGGCATATTTCAATATTGTGGGTAAAGGTTTGAGCTCAGGTAAGGTGTGATCATCTAGGAAATCTGGCTGAATCAAATCTGGTTCAGTGTTGGAAGTGGCTGGATCTTTCTCTGTGATTGCTGCCACCAAATTATTCGGCTCTGAAGTCGGATCGTCAAAGGTCTCCATGCAATCGGCAAAAGCCACGTCTGACTCGTCATCCTCATCTTCCGATTGTCCTAAAGATGGAAAGACTGACAAGCCCAGCTGGGCCTCTAAGTCATCGAAGATGTAGGGGGATGCAGGTTCTGAGCTGCACTCGTCTCTGAGGACCTCGCAAACTGACTGATGCATGGGATCATCTCCGGAGGGGAGGGACTCATCTGCACTGGCTGGGTTCTGTCTCCATGGCCCAACGGTATCTACATGATCACAGTCTGCTTCGGTTGAAGAGTACTCGATGCTGGATTCGGAATCCGGTCTCTGCCATCTGGTTCGCTTCATCTCGAGTTCCTCATCTCCGCCTGGAGTTTGGAACTGGATCTTCCCGATCTTATAATCAAACAAGGCCCCCGCCGTTCTGAGGAAGGGCCTGCCTGAGATGATCTGGGAGTCTCTTCAATTACAAAGGGTTTCCATATCTAGGATAATGAAGTCCACCATGTATTCTTGACCCTCGACTTTGATTACAACATTCCTCAATTCTCCTTGGGACCTCTTGGTTGATTTATCAACGAACTGCAGGAGGGCTCTAGATTTCCTAAGAGGTCCAAGATTAAGCCGCTCATAGAGGGATGTAGGCATTAAGTTAATTGAGGAACCATTGTCTAGGAGAGTGCGTGCAAACGCAATGTCATCGACGTGACTCACTACATAATGCGCACCCATGTCTCTTCATTTCCTTGTAAACGAGTTCTTTATTGCACATGTCGTGGCTACTGACAGAACGTGTTTCTCAACACCGCTTTTGGTCTTCCTACTAATCCTAGTAGGTGTGCATCTCACCTTAAGGTACTTCTGAAATGCAGGAGTCATTTCCACGTACTTGTCAAAGGGAATTGTGACCTTGATGTATTTGTTGCAGAACTCTGCCATCTCAGGGTCATCTTTTTAGATTTTTTTTCATTTTCTTCTTTTCAACCTTAAGAGCTCGGGGGAAAGGGATTATTGACTCTAACTCAGGTTCTGAAACTGAAATGTTTTCATTGAAAGCTGGAATTGAGTTTTGTACAAGACTCGGACTCTGAAATAGACTCAGACTCTGACTCTGACTAAAAGAAAAATGTTGTGACGAAACTGGTGATGCGTCTTCCGCGACTTCTTGACGGTTCTCCTCAGACGGAGGTGTGGGCTCTTCATCGGTTCCGTCGGACTCTCTGCTGGTGCGGGTTTGTTGTTGCTTTGAGGACCCAGAAGTCCTCTTCTTCTGCCGGTAATTGTGATGGTGGTGTGGTGTTGCTCCTCTTCTTCCTCCAAGTCCTCCTCAGGTAGAGACTTGGCGGCTCCTTCCTTCGGTGCCCGTGCCCGATCAGGTATGATCACGGTCCTTCCGCTCTTGAGGGACATATGGTTCGCATTATCATACGTAAGGATCTCATGTTCAGATAAAGAATTATCTGAATAATATACCTGATCACGAGGTCGGTTCTAGCCCTGAGTTAAGCTATTCGGATTGGCCTGAACCTGGGCGGGAATTGGGGTCTTTGGTGCCATTTGTTGATCTTGGGTACGGGAAACACGCTTCAGATCGGTTCTCATATCCAGATAGTCATCTCGATCTGTTGGACCCTATCAGATAGGGTTTGGATCGCCAAGGTGAGGGACTCCAATTCGGTGGGCTGGGCTTGCTGATGCTGACTTGTGGATGAGGTTCTGTACTGGCCCTGTTGGCCATGCCGATACTACTGCTGCTGGTGGGACGGTGACGGGCCCTGCTGGCCTAAGTGGAATGTGTGTTGCTGCTGATGGTGCTGCTGAGGCTGGTACCCTCGTTCGGGCCTGGACTGAACAAAGCGCGGTGCGGGGATGGAGCTGGTTTCTGGTAAGCTGGGGAAGGTCGGTGAGGCTGACCATTCTCAATCCCCGACTGTCTGCCGAAGGGGTCAAGGCTGTACCATAGCCCGTTTATCTCGAACACCTGCGGAGGCTCCTCATATCCGGTCTCCACTTGTGGGGGTGCATGCTGGTCCTGCTGGGTGTAAGTCTGATCCTCTACCCAGCCACTCTGAGGCCCCAGTGCCTGTTCCTATACAAGATGGACTCGGTGTACATGTACATGTGGTGCAGAAGGGGCAGGTAGCTTCATTTAGCTACTTCTAAGTAAGTTCCTCCACTTGCTTCGATAGACATAAGAGAGACTCAAGGTCAGTGACCTTCTTGTGGATCTGCTCGACCATGGTTAACTTGTCAGCAATTATCCCCATGCTGGGAATGAGGTCCTCTGTCAGATCCGCTACAGTCCACCGAGTTGTCTCGTTGACTAGGATTGAGGAAAACAACTGATAGGCCTTGGTGGCCTGCGACCTACCGGTTTCTGCCATCTATTCTAGTATCTTCCATACAGTATCCTCATTCTTCTTCAGATAGCTTCCTCCACAGGCAGCACTGACTAACCCCTACATCTCCGGGGTCATGCCACAGAACAAGGTCTGGACTAAGATCGCCTTAGAGATGCCATGGCATGGACATTTCTGAATTAGGTTGCTAAACCTATCCCAAGCTTCATGGAATGGTTCAATGGGTCCCTGGAAAAAACTAACGATCTTCGTTCTCATTTGATTAGTTCTACTGAGGGGGTAGAACTTTTTCAGGAATAGGTCCTTGAACTGCATCCAGGTAGTACATATCACCCCTAGGTTCTTCAGCTAATGAGCTGCCTTATCTCTTAAGGCAAATGGGGTGGCCTTCAGTCTAATGTAATCCTGCCCAACCTTAGGATGACTAAGGTTGTTGCAAACCAGCTCGAAGTCTCTGAGGAAGGCATAAGGTTCTTCATTGTCATTTCCGTTGAACTTCTGTAGTAGGCTAAGGAAGTGGGGCTTGAGCTCGAATGCTTCGGGGGGAACCGCTGGTGCCAACCAACTGTGTATCTCATTCTCCGCTGGGTTGTAGGCATCAACCATTGGTCGGTCGATTCCTCCTGCCACAATGATCTGTCCCATTCTAGCTGTGAGATATGCATTTTGTTGTTTGGCTGTGGCGAGGCGATTAAGAATTTGTCTCAACTGGTCCTCATCCGGTGGCTGCTTGGGTGGCATCTTGTCCTCTATTCCTGGGTATGAAACATGGTATATGTCAGAGGACAAATCAAGGAAGGGATTCTTATTGAGGCGATGGTCTTCCTCGGTAAGCTCGGAGGAGAGGAAAGGGTTGGTTTGAGAGTAACCACCCTGGGTGTGAGGGAACCAGAACTCAAGAGGGTCATGAGTCCTGGGTGGTCCAAGGTGCGCTTGGGCTGGTGAAGAGGAGTTTTGTAGGGGGATTGAAGATAAATTGGTGAATAAAGAGTTGAAAATAGAGCATTGTTCCCGAGTAAATAGCAGAATATTTCCCTTTATCTTGCATAATTAGCATTCATGCATGCAAGCATAATATCTACATTTTAGCATTCATATTTGCACTAAATAAGAAGCCAAATTCACTTGTAAAATATTCACCATATTTTACCTATTTGTATATATTTTATATTAACTCCAAATCCAATAAAATCAACTCCATAGTGTATATATTACTAACACTAATTAAAGAAAAATATCAAAAAAATACTAACTTGTAAAATCACCCAATAAAACCCCAACCCAAGTTTGAAACCATGAACCTTAAAATGTGCATATCTCTCTCATACAACCTCTGAATTAGGTTTACTCACTTTTAAAGTAATATACATTCAGATACCTTCGAAACAAGACTAATTTCATTAAAATCAGAGCTCGTATGCAAAACTTGGGTTTTGGGCCCCTTTTGTATATTGTACATATTGATCGTTTTACCCCTGTATTTTATCCTTTTATTTTCTTCATTACTAAAAATCCAAAAAAATAAATTAAGTTGTAAATATTCCATTCATATTTTTCCTAACTTTATTTTGATTTTTCTCTTATTAAAAAATGACAAAAAAATTACAAAAGATAAAATGCGGTATTTTATATCTATAAGGTACCACCCAAAAATACATTTTGTACAGATGATTTCCTTTGACTTTTGGCCCTTCACGAAAGTTGTAGATCTCGTTGAGATGAGCAACTTTTGTGTTGACCACTTTTTGATTTAATCCCTTTTGTTATTTCTTTTTGATTTATTTTTGCATTTAGCTTTGGATTTTTCTGAGAGCGACACGTATTGGCTCCGGAAGCCACCACGTATCAACCCCATGGTTTTTGCTACTAATCAAATAAATGCCACATGACCGCATCCGAGCATGCCAAGTGGCACCATCTCATCCCCCATCTACCCATTTCACCCCACTCTCCCTTGACTTGAGGAAGAGAGAACTTTGACACCTCCAACTTCTACCCATCTCCTCCACCTTCTCCATCTCTTCTACAACCTCCAACCTCTCCACGACGAGATCCGAGGTCGTATTAACCACTTCGTTGCAGTCATCCCTTGCAGGAAGCTGCTCCAACTTCGAAGGACTCCGCCACCCTTCTTGAGGCCACGACAGGAGCCGCGAATCGTAGCTCCACCTTTTGGCGAAATTCCAGGTAATTTCTCTATATTCTACATTATTTTTATCTAACAATTTTTCCTTGTTATTCACCACATCATAATCACGATCACCATCATATGCATTCACTATTTTTATCTATTATCTACCTTCGGAGTGAACACCTACACGTAGCCCTCACATCCCCGATTCTCACGCGACACTCAGCCACGACCACCCTCCTCTCCTCCGGTCAGCATCTACCCTCGAAACCCACGATTTCACCAGCCTTCTGCCATCTTCACCCTTTAAAAACCCCGTCACCTCCCTCGTTCACACTCGTCCACCAACGAAGGGGCTGAGGCCCAGCCCTCCTCCTCCTCCCTGTGACAGGGGGAGGAACGAGGATAGAGCGATGACGACCTAGGCCTCGGTGAGACCCACCGCCGATCTTGGTGGTGATGCGGTGGCTCAGCCCCGCTTGTGCTCCGAGGAACGGCCGCCCTCGACGTGCGACGACCTCGAGCATCTCCACGATGCTCAGCCCAGGCCTTCAACCACCATGATTCTTCAGGTTATCTCTCCGACCTTCTCTGAATTTTCTTCTTATTTTTGCGTAAATATCTAGGCCGCTTCAGTCAATCACCTCCTCCATTGATCCTCTCAAAAGCTCCACCAACCATCAGACACCTTCGCCAGCGCCTCCAATCATCTTCCTCCTCCGTCAAGACCTCCTTCATCCCACTCTTTCTCCTCCGTTGGAGGCGGAGGAGAACCCACCAAGGGCTCCGCTTCCTTGCCTTCGCCGAGCCCTCCGCCCACCTCAGTTTGCACGCACACACGCCTCGATTTCCATCTAATCCCTTTTGCAAGTCAACCAACCCCATTGGCCGGACCTCGGGCGGAGCCAAGTTCTAGAGCTCCGCCTCCGGCGATCAAGCGTCGACAACGAACTCCAGACGCCCCCGCTCCTTCTCTGAGCTTGGGTCTTCGCCGCCAGGAACTCAGCTTCCTTCCCCGACCTTCATCAAGCACGGAGAGGCGCGGAGGAGCTCCAGGCCTGACGCCGGAGCTCCAATCGCGCCACCACCCAACAGAGGAGGAGAAGATGCAGATACCGTTAGATCTCGCTCCACGGTGGAGATCCAATGGCCTTGGAGCTGCCACATCGTCATCCCGGAGCGCGAAGGCTCGGTGGGACAGAGCCTCGCCCGAGGCACCCTCGAGCCACCACGTGGCCCGAGCCACCTGCTACGGCCATCCGAAGCTGCGCCGACCCTCGCCCCCACCTGAGCCAAAACTCACGTGCCTCACGCACGTGGGTGCTGAGCTTTTTGCATCGACACCCTCGCAACTTTCACATATTGCAGATAGGTCCTGTCAGCACGTGCAGCATCACGCGCGCTGGGGGTATTTTGCATTTTGACCCTTGAGGGTTTTAATAATTGCAATTATGCCCCCGCACGTGTGGGTATTTTATAGGGAAGGTCTCAACTTTATTTTTATTGCATTTTAGTCCGTTCCAGGGACCTTTTTGCAATTTCATTTCATGTTTCCTTTCAGTTATGCCCCTGTCTTCTTTATTGTATATCTTGAGCATCGTATTTCCGATTGAGTTGATTTCAGTCTCATTTCAAAGCTTGCTTGATGTACTTTTTATTGTCATATTTAATTTCTTATTTTGGACACATGAATTTTGACGTATTATTTTGTTAGCCATGTGCCTCTTATTACTCAACTTATGCCTTGTTCAACTTCTCAATCAAGTATGTCACATTAATAAAACCTGAAATTGATTAATTATTAAAGTCGCTCAAGGGCTTCTGATCTGGGACATATCTCCATTGCATTTCATCGCATCTAATTGCATGATAAAAATTAAAATAAAAAAATGCATGTTTATTCTTTTCTTTAATGCATTGTTGTGTCTTCTTGCATAATTTGACCTATGCTTCTTTAATTCAACACTTAGTTAAATAAATAAAAATCCGGATAATCACGAGAGAGGCTCATGTCCCTAAGTTCGACCTTGGTTTCTTGCCAAGTAAAAAAATATAATGACCATCCGATTTGATTGATATATCTAAATTAGATGGTCTTTGATGACCCAGTTCGGCCCAACTACAATGATATATCAAGTGTTAATTCAACAATTTAAAGGGACGAATCCGCAGTTCGTCACCGATATCCCCCCAGTTACTCATCTTGATTTGGCGAGAAGAATCGGGAGTTCTAAGTGAAGATAGGATTTGACTCCTACTTGAAGCAAACAAGCCAATCCAAGACCCTAGGTTCACACTCAACTCAGTGGAGGACCCGAAACCAAGTCCAATTAATCTTGTTAATTTTAAGTGTGATTTTTCAAGCAAGATAGCAAGGATTACGTGGCCTATAGGGAAGTCGGCTCAAAGCCGGACGCCTCTTCCCTGTTTAACCTATCGCCTAAGATACTGTCGATCCTTCCTTTCTTTGCTCCTATCCCAAATTGATGGATTCAAAGACCTGCCCCTATCTACTTGCAAGCAGGCGGAGGCTGACAAGGGTGGAACTTCACCCCGAGGGGTTACTGGAAACTTGTCGCGAAGTACCGCAATTTCGCCCCTATCTACCTGAGATAGGCGGATGCTACTTGGTACTAGTCAGTGAACCTTAATAAATTCAACTTGTGATATTTGCTAGGATTAGTCGGAATGTGATATGGAAGGCGGGGATTTGGGCTCTGCCTTAAGGTGCTCACACACACTCAAGTACCTTCACTCAGCTTGAAAACAAGGTCGGGGATTAGTCTCCTGCAAACATATTTTCCAATTTTATTGATGATTTTTTTGGTCAATAATGTTAGCAATCCTGATTTTAAGTTAGGTTATCACTTGTTAGTCCAACCACACAGCACGCCTATCGTCCAGTCCCAATTTCCGTTTAAATTAAGTTTGAAAAACAGAGGGGGAAATCGAGAAAGCAGATGCACAAAAAATGATGATGCGTATGCTGAGTAGAGAATACTTATAGTGATCCCTTCGCTTTTTATGCAGGATGCAAAATAGAGATGAAATCTTCTACACTATATGCAAATGCAGGCGCCAAAAATCCATTCCTAAACAAGCAGTTCTATTAGCGAACGAAGCACATGTTATTTTGACTAGATCTGTGGTCTAGGTGCGTCTTTTAAGTGTATTATGCGGTCCCAAAAATTTACGAGCACAAGCAAATCCTAGAGTAGCTCGAGGAGCCGCTAGTGCAAGCCTAATTTACCATTCAAACCACACAGCACACGGGGACACGGTTCCACTATCTTTACACACGCGAGAACCCAAACGGGAACCGTTGGAAATGATGCGAAAAAATAAAGCAATAAAATAAAAGTACAAGTTCTCTCAAATCACTCAAGAAATTAAAATGCCGATTCCTCGAAGCATCTTTGACTCCTCGCATTCCTCACACAGAAATAATTTGAGGTCATATAGAGAATGACACAAAAAATACAAAAATTAAAAGACAGAAAATATTCACAAGAAAATCGGGGGTCAGACTACCCAGGGATAGAAAATCAAGCACTCAGAATTGCTGCTAATTAACCTAAGCCGTGCTTCCTTGGCAACGGTGCCATTTTGAAACGCGTCCCAATACCCTTGTCAATTCGATCAAATTAATGCTCAATATAATAAAGAATGTTCGTTGTAGTCGGATAATGGGAGCAGTTAAAAAACCACTTTTAATTAAAGCAAGTTAATCGCGAGCGGCATTTTTTTTACTTGGGCAAGCCCAAGGTTGAACTCAGGGAGGCAACTATCTCCTTAGGTAAATTATTAACAAAGTCTAAGATTTGATTTTTTGGGGAAGAATTTTTATTTTCTTTTCCATTTTTTTAATGCAAGACACATGCAAGATCTAGCCAGTTTACAAGTTAATTCAGAAAGATGGTCAAAACAAGTTCAAAAATTACGAAATTGGCCAGATGATGAAATGGGATAAAATTAGACTACCCTAATTTTTTTTGGAATTTTCTGACACTAAATAAAATTACTGTGAATTAAAAATGAGAAAAAATTGTGCCCAGTCATCAATCCCTTTTTCGAAGCTTTATTTCAACCCATACTCCGGTCTTTAGATTTCCACGCTACTAGAAAAGAAACTCACACAGTCTTCCAACATCCCGTCTTAGTTGAGCTAAGTGCATAGTGCGAGAGTACAAATTAATTCCCTATTCCAGAGTTGTACCCAGAATGAAGAGACCAGGTTAGACACTAAGAGTCAAATGCTATACATTGTCATGTGGAACTCAAAGAATTAAGTCAAGGACCTGAAGTTCCTAAAATCCTATTTCTCGGTGAAGTTCCTCTGAAAATTAGAAGGATTAAGGTCAAGTCCAGACCACTCTCGGTTTCTGCTCACAACTCGGTTCAGAACCCAAAGATATTTCATAGATGCAAATGAATGTGATGTTTGATGAAGTGCAGGTGTGTGAAATGCAGACACAATTTTTTTCATGCAAGGGATTTTTTTTATTCAAAAAAAAATAAGAAGCTATTTGTTTTCAAAAATTTTGGGTTGGACACAGTTAGTAGCAAAACTCTTTTTCTTTTTTTTTTGTTTTTTTGTTTTGTTTTTTTAAATTAATTACCCACCCCGTAAATGCATATAGACTTACACGAAAGTACGGGATATGGGTAAAATATATACAAAGTATATATGAAGACCCCTTATACTTAGTGAGTGTTGTGTCCTTAGAGCACAAGAAGCGTAAGAAAGACTAGCTCGGGCTACGCGTAAGAGAGTGAAAAAGGAAAAGAAAAAGAATAAGATACATAGGTCCGCCCCCTATACTGAGACTGCGAACAGTCTGAGTATAGAAGAAGGGTGGGAAAAAATGAAGCCGTCGGATATGTGAAGGAGGAGAGTATATACAGGTGGGCATCAATTCCCCCTATACTTAGGCTCTGCTCAGCCTAAGTATAGAAGAAGGGTGGAAGTGAAGCGATAGGGAGATAGGAGTGTCATGGGGGAAATGGTATATACAGATGGCATCGGTCCCCCCTATACTTAGGACTTGCCTAAGTATAGGAAGAAGCTGTACAAGGAGACCGATGTGGTCAGGAGGGAGGGTGGTTAGCCGATGATTAAGGCGATTTTCGGTCGATCTTTTTGTGAGCCTGCGGTAGGAGATCGTAATGATGAGAAGGCGATGAAGCATATGATTCCCAACTATTATCAGAGCTATCCTCAGAAAAATCATGATGGATTGTAGATGAAGAGTTTGAGTCATATTAAAGGTAGCCATCATCAGAGTTAATCCTCAGAGGAATAGTATTTGAAAGTGGACATACTCCAAATATTCTGGTCTTTTTATTTCTTCAGTTGTTTTCTCAGAATTCATTCCTTCTTGGGATCAAGTGATTTGTTCTCGGATGAATACTCTGAAACACCAGTCTCAGTTAGCTCATAAGAGATAATTCCAATGTATTTGAAGAGGGCAGGAGCATCAGCTTTGGATGAATAATAGTGATGAACGGGAGTTGTCTAATGAGAATCGAATTTTGGATCCTTGCGAAGATATGGTTTTAGAGCTGCTGAACAGACTTCACTCATGTAGATTACCTTTTTCGGACCTGATGAGGGATCATCAGCTGATTCCTCTTCCGAAAGGTCAAAAGTGACTTTCTTTTTCCTATTTTGTGAAGGTGTCGGTCCATTTGAGTATCTAGATGAATAACCATTGGAATTCTTCTTCTTGGTCGGTGTTCGGCATGCGTGTTTGTTCTTAGTCTTCTTAATGCTAGTGCACTCTTGATTTGGGATGATCTGGTCAAGGTATTCAGAAAAGGTTGCTCTAGGGTGTGACCATGCATATGTCTCAGGCTCATATAAGAAACATTTGTCTATTTTGAGATCCGCGGGAATTAAAATACTTGGAAGAGTCTATGTATGTTCATTCTCTATTGATTTGATATTGGAGCATTCCTGTGTCAAGTTGATGTGATCCATGTAGTCAGAATAGGTTGACCTAGGGTGTGCCCATTCATAAGTCTCCAGATCATATGATTCATATACTTGATTCTCCATGGTGAGAGCAGCTGGGAATGGAGCAGGGGGGAGATTATCTAAACCAATAGTCTCATCAACAACCGCTATCTCAGGTGTAGCAGCGGGGTAGGGCTCTTCTACCACTTCATGGTTATGGTTGTTGGGGACTTCGTGGGTTGCCTCAGAAAATCGTGGTTCCTCAAAGACAGGGTCAGATCGAAGTGCTTCTAATGCTGTAAAATTGATTTCCCGTGTCTCACAATCAATAATCGCCTTAGCTAATGCTAAGAATGGCTTTCCGAGAATAATTGGAGACTGGGTGAATTCTCCTTGATGCTCAATATCAATGATCGTGAATTCTACTTTGAGAAGAGCACCTTGGAATGTCATGATGACAGAAATGATTTTTCTTGGCCTCTTTATCGAACGGTCAGCCAATTGAACAATCTCTTGTATCTTCCTTATCGACCCGAGTTTGAGTTCGTGAAATACAGAGGTCGGGAGGATATTGATCGGTGAATCATCATCATTCGAGCATGGGTGAAAATTGTGTCTTTGATTATACAATTAAATCTGGGCAACCGCTTCACTATGCGGCTCTTGATTTTTCTCCTCAACACGAAGGAGGAGGCCATCGACAAGATATGTCTTTCAGTCTTTGTTCTAATCCTTCCCGACCTTTTCATCGTTAATTTGTCTATTACAAATCCTTTAAGGTCGGGGAAGTGTTCAATGACCATTATAAAGGGAAGTTCAAAAATCAATCTTTTCTCCAATGCTTCTCGTAAAGAAGGATCCAAATTCTTCAGATCTTCTTCAGGCTCAAATTTTATGTAATTTTCTGGATTTTCGATTTTTTTGGTTGTTTTCGAATATTCCAATTTTTTGGTATTTTCTGTGTGGTGTGGTGATGTGTTGTCTTTCGTAGATGAGTAGGGTCTTTGATGTTCCGAAAAGGAGTCATATGCATATTCATGTCTAGGGGAATAATAAGAAGAAATGTTGCTGTCAGAGTCATCCCTAGGTTCCTGGATATCCTCAAAATTGTCACAATGAGATCCAATCATTTCATCATTCACTTTTATGTCTGATCTCCCAGAGAGTGAAATTAGTCAGTCGGTAAATTTTTGAAATCTATCCTCCATTAATTCAAATCTTTTATTTTATCCTCGAAATATCATCCTCAAAATTCTGTTCATGATCAAT
Organism: Ottelia alismoides; assembly: GCA_037367405.1. Taxonomy (NCBI): domain Eukaryota; kingdom Viridiplantae; phylum Streptophyta; class Magnoliopsida; order Alismatales; family Hydrocharitaceae; genus Ottelia; species Ottelia alismoides. The sequence continues at coordinate 652,294 of JAZKJV010007540.1, read as the reverse complement.
CATGGGAGCAGTCGGTGTGTGTTTTTGCATTTGAGATTCAATAATTTCATCTTCCATTTTCCTGTATGTGTTGAGAGGAAAATTGTTTGGAATATCCGATATATGATCATTATTTTCTGAAAATTTCTCCTCAAAAATTATGGAAGGAGGCTGCTCAGCAAGGATTTTGCGGGAATGTGTAGGTCTCATACTTGACATGCCATGACTCGGGCATGTCATCATGGTTTGAGTAGAGTCTACTTCCATGGTCATGATTGATCGTATCCTCAAATAAGGGAGTCATACAGGGTGCATATTTGTCGATATCATTCTTTTGGTCCTCTGTATGTATCGGCTGATCAAAGGAGTTGTAATCGGGTTGGTCAATAGAGATTTGATCGTTATGGTCAATCCAACGTTGATTATCATTAAGTACAGGTCTTTCCATCTGGGTTTGGTTTCTCGGCCAGTCATGAAACTCAAAGGTATTTTGATCTTAAAATGGTTTATTAGCGAGAAACCAAGAATAAGACGGTTCAGTCCAAGATGGTAGGTGGCCATGTGAGATCCGATGATTCGAGTAGGAATTCCATGAGGGGGTTGAATTCATCCAAGGGTGAAAGTCTCCCGCAAATGTTGGAGGATTATTGAAAGAAGAGGATTTAGTTGATTTGGGAATAACCGAGACAAATTCATTTTCATAGTATAGCTCTGATGGATTTTCAGATAAATGTTCGGCCATTTTTGAAAGAGCTGAAAGGAATGATGGTTGGGTTTGCAATGATTTTCATGATCTGAATGCAAAAAGTTTTGGGACAAAAGTTCCATGTTGAGGTTTAAATCAAGAAAGGAGAGAGATGATTGCACGAGATAGTCAAAAGAAATTTTATCAAATGTACGGCTTTTGATCTTCGATATCGGTTCACGCACACCAATGCAAACACAAATCAACCCCAGGTTCACCAACTCACACAATGAAGCCGTAAGAGTTCAGCTATTATCTTTTCAATTTTAGTTGGTGATAAGACAATCTTAGAAAGAAATTAGCGAGATGTTAGGTGCCGGAAAATTTCCTAATGACTGGTCCGAATTCTTATGACTAGTTGCACCTACTTTCAATCAGTATGGGAGTAAGTACGGACCGTAGAACGGCTATCCGTTATTTGAGGACGGAGCCTTACATAGTGTCCTCTAAATCACCCACTCTGCTAAGGAAATCCGGACCGTTTACCAGCTACCCGTAGATCCTTACTGAGAAGTAGCTAATCATTTTTGGTAGAATCAGTAGTCAATATGAAAATCCGGGTTTGGGCTCTAGCCTTAAGTGACGTCTCTCGCTCACTCAGAAAAATAAAAGCATCCAAGGTCGGGGATGCTCTCCCGCAAAAATTCTTGATTTTATGGGTTATTTGAAGTCGGCTATATTTAGCTGTCCCAATTTTAATTAGGTGATCACTGAAGAATTAAGTGAGCACTAATGCACGTCTACCATCCAATCCCAATTTCCTTTAAAATTATGTGACAGAACAAGAGGGAGAAGTTTGGGAAAAGCCGATGCATGCGAAAATAATGATGTATGCTCAGTTAGAAGACTTACAGTGAATCCTCACAATCTCTATGTGGGATGCAATATAGAAATTGAAAAATTAACCTAGATGAATGCAAGTCGATGAAAGACCACACCTAGCAGAAAGTTCTATTAGCAGGGAAGAATTGAGTTAAATTTGGCTAAGTTGAATGATCTATGTGCGTCTCGATTAATAGTGAAGTGTGGCCTTAGATCCTACGAGTACAATCAAAATTTTAAATGCTTTATAAGTTGTATGTGCAGGTCTGTCCTAATCGCCACTCAAGTCGGGCCCCACCCTCATCGGAGAGTGAAACAGGCCACAACACACCACAAGAATAGTTCAAGATCTTTTTACACACGTGAGAGTCCAAACGAACACCGCTATAAATGAGCAATTAATTACAGAAATTAAAATTGTAGAAATAAATCCTAGACTCTATGCTCTCTCATGACTCGACTCGATCTTAAATTAATTGTGGCTTTTTCGGAAGTCGGTGAAGATGCGTCGGTTCCTGAAAAATTGCTCCACGTATGCCAGGTACCTCGCAAGAAAAATAAGAGAGAGAATATAAGAGAGTGACTCAAAAATAAATCAAAATAAAATAAGAAAAATAAATGCTGAAAATAAATGTAGGAAAAAATGGAATTTACAATGAAAAATTCGGGGGTCAGACTACCCGAATGCGGAAAATCGAAAAAAAAATCTAAAACAAAAAAGTAAGTCGTTTGCCTCCACGGCAACGGCACCATCTAACGGGTCTGGAATTGCACTTTATTAAATGAATGTGTATGTGATCGTGCGTAAAATTGATTTGTCGTTTCATTGTAGGCGGCAATCGGAATCGGTTAAGAAAATAACCACAATTACTTATTCAATTGTTAATCGCATGGTTTTATGTTTATTTTACTTGGGCAAGTCCCAAGGTCGAGCACAAGGAGGCAAAGGAATAACCTAAAATTATGTCTATCAAAGATCATGCGCGGTTTCGAGGCGATCTTTTTTTTATATAATTTTTAATGCAATAAAGGATGCAAAAAGCAATTATGACCTATTTTAGGGACTAAAATATAAATTCAATCAAACGATGTTCGAAAAATACAAAACTTGGCCAAGATGCAAAAGATGATGAAATGAATACACTGTAATTTTTTTTTGGAATTTTTGAATGCACGATGATTTTTTTTATGAATTTTCAAATGCAAACAGAATGAATTTTAATATTTAATTATAATAAATATTAAACCTAATTATTTTCAAGGAATAAAATTATCTAAGATCTATCACTAGGTAATGGACCTCAGAAAAATCCTAAACCTCGAAAATACAAGGTTCAATACCTATTAAAAATCAAAAATTGAAATATGCAAAATCATTTTTACAAGGTAAGCTATGCATGCAAATGTAATTCTTTTTGGGCATAAAGTTAACCACAATTAATTCTATAATATGTAATTTTTCGGGAACAGTTAATCAATTATGAAAATTAAAGCATAAAATGGGTAAAGTATGTAATTTCCACAAAAAAATTATTTATTAATTAACCAATGATCAGAAAAATGTCCATAGTATGTCTAGACGTAGAGAATTAAATGACAAACATCATGCTATTTTTTTATAATTAAATAATGCAATATAGAGGTTCAAAACTTTGGGAGAGTACAGGGGGATTGATGCAATATCTAAATAAAATAAATATAAAAATAAATGCAGTGGGGGACCTAGATGCAATTACCAAGAACTTTGAGGTAATGTCTGCAAAATAACAAACAGGTCACGTGCTAAGCACGTGACCTGGGTCGGTGGGTGCCTGGGCGCAAAAAGAAGAACCTACGGGGGAGTGCTGCAATTTACCCACGATCACGTGCAAAGCACGTGACCTACGGATGAGGTTGCTGACGTCACCTGACGTTCCCCTCGGGACGCACGTGCCTCGCACGTGCGCGGGGGGTCTCGGGTCTGCCACCGACGGCGCGGCGGAGTGAAGAGGCAGTAAGGGCAGAGGGGATGTGCGGGCGTCGAGCGAGGCGTGGCCGGCGAAGGAGCATCTCTTGGAGGTTCTGCTACTGGGGACTGGTGGCGGAGGATCTGTTGGCGTTGGTCGATGCCGGAGCACTCCGTGGTGGTCGAAGATGTCGGAGACGATGTAGTGTCTTGGAGAAGAAGCCCGTCCTTGATGCGTGGAGAGCGAAGGCGGAGGCGGGGCTGAGCTCCGGCCGTTGAAGCGGAGTTTTGTCGGTGAAGCGATTGAAGATCGAAGTTGAGGGTGGCGTTTGTTGTGGAGAAGATCGTCGATGTTGTCTCTATGGTGGATCGCCAGAGCAGGGGCAGGTCGTCGGGGAAGCCACGTATGCAACGAAGCCCGAAGGGCTTCGGATCTCGTCGGGACAGTATGGCGGCACTGTCACCGTCGTCGTTTCGTTAAGGACTAGGATATCGACGGATGAAGGCGACAGGAGGGCTAGTGTTCTTTAAATAGAAGAAGGGTCCTCACCGGTGATGGAGGTTAATTGGGGTGGATTAGATTTTAGGTGATTTGATTTGAGATCTGGGATTGGACGAGATCGGGGTTTGATTGAAGGTCGGATTGCTTGACGGAGATGTGACAGTGGAGATGAGGATCTGATTGGCGGAGATCTTGCGGTGGCGGTGAGAATCGTGATGGAGGGCGGGCCAGAATGGGAAAGGCGTGGGTGGAAGACGAAGGCCATGGGCCGTCCGATCGGCCGAGATCGGATGGCCCTCCAGATGCCACGTGGCAGAGACAAGGTGCGGGAGGAGAGATGCACGTGCGTTGCGTGTTCCTGGGAGGCATGTGCGACGCACGTGCGGGGTAATTTTTTTATTTATTTTTTAAAAAAGAGTAAATAAAAATGCCAAAAACGGCTGACACGTGGTGGCTCCTAGAGCGGCCACGTGTCAGCACCACAAAATTCCGAGAATAAAACCTTTCAAAAATCCAAAACAATTAGTAAACGGCCTCGGATCAAAAACGTTTCTTCACAAAAATTGCTCATCTCAATGAGATCTACAACTTTTATGAAGATATCAAAACCAAAATCCATTAATTGCACAAAGTGATATTTTTTGGGTTATCCCATGTACATAGAATACCTTGATTTTTGGGTTTTATATTTTTTTGTTATTTTTAAACCAGATAAAAATCTGAAAAAAAATATATAAAATCAAAGATAAATATTTACACAATAATCTATTTTTTTGGATTTTTGTAATTAAGAAAAAGAAGAAATAAAATAAAATATGAAAAAGACCAATTTTGTACAGTTGGTTAGTGAAGCCTCGGACCCAATTTGTTTCTTTGATTTCAAGCTTAGTTTGGATTTTGATTTTTACGCATTTTAATAAAAATTTTATTAAAGAAGACAAATGAAAAAGAAATGAAGTAAAATAGGCTACTTATGTTCATAAAATAATAGGTCAAAAAGCGCTAAAATACATGATGTACAAAAGAGGCCCAAAACCCAACTTTCACATATGAGCTCCGATTCACTTGAACTTGGTCTTATTTTGAAGGTAATTGAATGTACATTAGTTCAAAAGTGAGTAGGATTAAAAAGGACACTGGATGAGGAAGATATGAGGTTTTTAGTCTGGAAATCCTGAAACTAGGGTTTGGGTTTTTGGTCCACTTATTTGGGTTAGTTTTTTTTGTATTTTTCATTTATTCTTGTCAGTGATATGTACACAGTGGAGGTGTTTCGGGTCATTCGGAGTCTGCATGAATGAGTTAAAAATCCGAGAAGTTAGGCTATTTACAGGTCAATTTTGGCTGGGATTTTTGGCTTCTTATTTCGTGCAAAAGTGGGTGTTAAAATGCAATTTTTATTAAAACATGCATGAAAGATAATTGTGCAGAATAAGTGAAGAAATGCTGATGATTTTGAGGGATTTGAGCTTAATTAATGAGATTTAGAGTGATTAATCTGAGATTCATCTATGCACAGCACATGCGTTGGGGGAACTTGCAACGAGCCCCCCAGAGGTCCACTTATTTCTAGAAGCTGCTCACGTCAGGCGCACGTGCAGCTCAGGGATTTTTGCAAAAATACCCTGGGACCCTGCACTATTTCCAACCAGACCCTACCTCTCCAAGGGTCACGTGCTTGGCTCGTGACCGCTTGGGTCTTTGTAGAAAACCCCTTGGGGGTTTAGGTAATAACAATTTAAACCATGTTCTGTATTTTCTGCATTATATAATTAGTGTAATATTGCATTGAGACCCATGTGTTCTCATTTTATTTTGAACCTCTACATTACCATTTTATTAATTAAAAAATTATGTAATGTTTACCAACTAATTCTCTACAATATGACATATGCATGATATTTTTGTGGTTTGCGATTAATTAATGATTAATTTTCTTGTGGAAAATTGCATATTTTACCCAGTCCGTGCTTAGAAATTCATAGATAATTAACCATTGCTCTAAAAATTGCCAAAAACTACGTATCGTAGAATTAATTGTTAAATACATTGTGCTACAAAAGATTTGCATTTGCGTGCATGGTTTTCTCTACAAAATTCATTTTGTAGATTTCAATTTTCAATTTTTAATAGGTATTAAATCTCTAATTTTCAAGGTTTAGGATTTTTTTGAGATCAATTACCTAGTAATAAATATAGGATAATTTTATTCTTTGAAAATAAATATGTTTAATATTTATTATAATTAAATATTGAAATTCACACCATTTGCATTCATAAATTCTTTAAATATTTATCTTGCATCTGAAAATAAAAAATTACAGTGCACTTATTTCATCATTATTAACATATCGGCCAAGTTTTGTGATTTTTGGACATCGTTTGACAGAAATTGCATTTTTGTCCCTAAAATTGGCCACATTTGTATTTTGCATTCCAAAATTGCATTAAAAATACCAAAAAATACCGCCTTGAAAACTGTGCATGAACTTTGATAGACATAATTCTAGGTTATCCTTTGCCTCCTTGAGTTCAACCTTGCCTAAGTAAAATAAACATAAAACCACGTCGACTACAAATTGAATAAATTTTTGTGGTTATTTCTTCATCAATTCTGAATTCCCACCAACAATGAAATGACAAATTTAAATGATAATTCATGCAGATTAACAAGGGTATTTTTTGATTCGTCCTCTACAAACGCAAAGTTTTCCAAGACCTCAAAAAATTGGTTGGAACAAAAGATGTTATAAGTACTGGGGCACAAACAAGAATGCAGAAGCTATGCGAAGTCAAAGAAAATATCCAATGCAAGGTGATTTTAACTAAACCTGGGAGTCGAGGTGTGTCATTAGAGGGGCCCTATCTCACGAGTGAATGAAGCTACGGGAAATATATAATAGGGCAAGAATCCAATATAGAAGATGCAAATGCGGGTCCAGATCAAATAGCCTTCACTGGCCGGTCAGATCCGCGGACATCAATCAGGCAATATCACAATACTTTTGGGAATAAAAATTATCCTAGATAAATCTGAAGGTGAGGAATCTAGGAAAATTATCAAACCTTAATCTTGATGTGAAATGAACCTATTAAAAATTAATTAAGAAATTCACCAAATGAATTATTTAGGCCTCGGGATGCGTGCAATTGAGATGAAATTTTTTTGCAAGGTAAAGCTAATTATCGTAGATCTAATGTGATTTTTGGGGGATTTTTGGAGTCACAGAGAAATTACTATCAATTAAGAGGTGAAATTGGACAAAATATAGCAAAAATGAACCAATTAATTAATAGAAAATTCTACTGATATTACAAAAATATGCCACGTTTCACATAATGAAGAGGACAATCTAAGCTACACAATGCAATTTTTCAAACTCAAAAATGAATTAATATGAATGCCTAAATATGTGTGCAAAGACAGGAGTATAAATGCAATTACAGGAATTAAAATTTTTGAAAATAAAACGTGCTGACAGGGACTAATATGCAATTACCTATAATGTAGGGGGGTGGATGCAATTTCTCCACGGAACACGTGCTCCTCACATGGGATCGCTTGGTAGGGACTGAAATATAATATTGAAAACCTTCAAGGGCCTCGATGCAATTTACCCCAGGACGCACGTGTGGATCACGTAGGGGTCCTTAGGCTTGGTGGTCTTTAGAGGCTCGGAGCGAGCTCGGGCGGCTCTGGAGGTTCGGTTCTGGCTCGGAGAGGCTTCGGGTGATCCGAGGCTAATGGTCGGGGAGGAGGCTCGGATCGGGAAACGTGGACGGATCTGGATCGTGGATCAAGTGATGATCCAACAGTGATAGGCTACTAGTGCGTGGTGTGTCTTGACCCGTTGGATCAAGATCGATCCAACGGTCCTTGAAGCTCGATGAAGAGGGCGACGTGGACAACCAAGCGTCGTAGGATCGAGGATGATCCAATGGTTGCGGGGCGAGGCGACGTGGATGGCTCCTGGCCGTTCGATCAAGAAGATTGAACGGCTGCTGGTTGTCGTCCCCAACAGCCCTCCGCTTCCTGCGGCGGAGAGGGTTGGGCTCCGGCAAGGCTAGTCTAGCTCCGCCCCATCCTCCCGTCGTCGGTGAAGGTTACTGGAAGGTCTGAGGTAGCTTGGAAGATGCGTGGAGGAGCGGCGAAGCGTCTGGTGGTCTCAGGAGTGGAGGAGACGCTCCGGAGCGCGGTGGCGGAGGAGCTCGAATGCAGCTCCGACGAGCCTCCGACCAATCAAGATGAAGTACCTGCAAGGGGGTTAGAAGATAGCCGAAGCACGTGTTTTGACTGTGGAGTGGAATGGAGTGTGATGCGAGGCCTATGAAGATGTGAAGGTAACCGATGATCAAGCTCCGCCACGGTGGCGGAGCTGGCGTCGGTGGAAGATGAAGTCCCTCGTCGTAGGAGACTAATGATAGCGCGAAGATCAGAGCTCCGTTGCGGAGCTCAGGGAATGGTCCGTTGAGCAAGAAGATGCTCGTGGAGGGCGAATTAAATGGGAGAATACAAAGGAAAAATAAGAAGGAGATCGGGGGAGAGATGGAGGAGTCTACCTGGGGTCAGAAGCTCCGGGGAAGCTTCCAGGTCTTCGCTCGAGGGACGGTAGAGGGACCGAGCTCACGCAACTCGTCGAAGGAGCTGCAACACGGCGTGGCGACTTTGTGGATCTCGCCGGAGATGAAGGCATGTCTTCGCTCGGATTTACACTCGATTGTTGTCACCAATAGGTAGCTCTGAGCTCGAGGATACCTCTCGTAATGGCGGATGGGGGTGAAAGTGGCCAGAGGTGGCTGATTTATAGGATGAAGGTGACGGTAGGGATGTCTAGGAGGTGGTGTTCGTGGATGCCGTGGAGCGACTCTGACGGTTGTCATGGAGATCAAGGGGGCTATCAAGAATGAGGGATGAGTGGGCTCCATCGTGGTGGCACCAATGGTCAGAGAAGGTGGTCAGCGTGGAGCTGAAAATAGAAAGGGGGCGGCCCCTTGCGCACGGTGGAGAACGTGGGTGCGAGGCGTGCAGAGGTTGATGACGACATCTTGACCGCTGGATCTTGCGATCCAATGGTCCAGATGGTGGCATGGATCGACGCCTGAAATCAGATCTAAGGCACGACATCGGAGAGCCCGTACCGCACCACGTTGCGTGCTGAGGATGTGGCATTAACGGGCGACTGAGATGGGCTCAGGGGTTCGATCGAATGGTTGAAACTAATTGCGGTGATGAATGGTGAGGATCAAGGCACCTGGAGCGAGATCGGAGGGTGCACAGAGTGCTACGTGGTGGACTCTTGGCGAAGCGCGAACGAGCGGTGCAGATGAGATCCTGGGAGTGATCTGATGGCGAGGAAAATGGGTATGCGTGGCAATCAACAAGCCGTTGGATCAAGATAAAAATCCAACGGTCCAGGGCGTGGGCGGACTGGTCAAAGGGAGCGGGCCGCGTGGCACAATCAGAAGGCGCCATGTGGCCAGCTGTGAGTGGCTGAAGAGAAAAATAAGATTAGAGGGAGAAAGAGGCCGAATTTGGAAAAACTCAAAACATGAGTGTTGTAGATCTCGATGAGATCTACAAGTTTCATGTTGACCAAAAACAGAGATGAGGTCAAATATGATGATACAAAAATACAAGAATACCAATATACATATGTATAGTATACAAGGAGGCCCAAAAACCCAACTTTTGCCTACGAGCTCCGAATTGAATGAAATTAGTCTCATTTTAAAGGTCTTTGAATGTGTATTACTATGAAGGTGAGTAGACCTAATTCGGAGTTGGTAAGAGAGAGATATGGCATTCTAAGGTCCAGGGGGTTTAGGGCTTTATTGGGAATTTTACAAAGGAGAACTCTGGCCTTCTTCCCCATATTATTAACTAATGGTGTACATACTATAAGGAAGGTGTTCTTTTATTTTGGAGGGAATAAAAACAAATGAATAGGTGGATATTTTACAGTGGATTGTACACAAGAAATTAGCTTCTATTTAAATGCAAGGATGAATACTAAAATGCATATTTTGTGGATTGATGCATGAATGCTATTTATGCAAGATAAAGGGAAATATGAAGCTAAATACCCGTGGACAAAGCTCTATTTTCAATTTTAAGAGTGATGAATCACAGATTCATCAATGGCATGATAAGCAGAACTAGTACTTGCTCAGCTTGGCATACAACTCGTACTCTCATAATGTGTCTAGAACAATCTTCATATCACTCGCATGATCCCATTCATTTTGAGAATAAATAAACACATCATTAATGAATACCATCAAAAACTTGTCCAAGTATGAACGAAGGATCTTGTGCATCATGTCCATGAATGCTACAGGGACATTCGTGAGCCCAAACAACAACACTACAAACTCGTAGTCCCCATATTGAGTTTTGAAAATTGTCTACAGAATATCTGACTCGTGAATCCTCAGCTGATGGTAGCCAGATTGAAGATTGATCTTCAAGAACACTTGAAATCCTTGTAGCTAATCAAATAAGTCATTGATGTATGGCAAATGATAATAGTTCTTCATCGTTCTCTTATTCAGCTACATGTAATCAATGTATAATCTCATCGATCCATCCTTATTCCTAACAAAAAGAACTGGAGCACTCCAAGGTGAAGTGCTCGGCCTCACAAAACCTAAGTCAAGCAAATCTTGCAACTGCACCTTCAACTCTCTCAACTCGGATGGTGCCATGTGGTAAGGAGCCATCGAGATCGGTTGTGTGTCAGGTAATAATGTGATCTCAAATTCAATATCTCCTTCTCAGGAGGTAACCCTGGTAACTAATCAAGAAATACATCTGGGTAATTGATGGTAATGATGTCTTGGGTCATTGGCTCATAATTGGATGTCTCTCGAATAGATGCTAAATATGAACCATATCCCTGATCAACAAGTCTCTGAGATCTCAACACTAATATGTACTCCATTTTGGAGTCATGTAATGTACCTCAAAGGTAAACTTGAGTAAGTTTGGAATCTTGATGACAACAGTCTTCCTAAAGCAATCAACTAATGCATGATGAGCTGGCAACCAATCCATGCCTAAAATCAAATCAAATTCGTAAAGATATAGTAGCAGACAGTCTGCGATCATCTTATGATTGCCAATCAGTACCGGTAAGTCTTCGACTATTAGTGAAATGACAAACAACTGGACACTTGGCCCATGGATGTGGTAAGGATGATATAGGGCCTTTGCAACTCTACATAATGAAGCTAGTAATCTCGAAGCAATGAATGAGTGTGTCGCTCCAGAATCAAATAAAACATGAAAATGTCGAGTCAAAACTGAGACCATACCTTTCACCACAGTAGGCGTTGATCATGCCTGCACCTCAATCACTGCATGTAACTGTCCATGTCTAGTTGGTGTGTTAGGCGAACCAACCATGCTATGTGTCTATCTCTACGGCCTTCTGAAATTGTAGTTCCTACCAAGGAAACTCCCAGTATCTTGTGCATGCGACTGTGAGGGTTGTGGCTATGGTCGAGTCTTACTAGAAGCCTGGGGGCACTGAGACCGGTAATGACACCACTAGTTGCACAAGAAACATTGACCTGACAGGGTAGGTGTAGTAATCATGTCAGTTCTCTACATCGTTAATGCTGGGGGTCTCTCTACTCTCGGCAATCCATATGGTCATACTAAATGGGTGCCATGTCCAGCAAGTGCTCCTCCTAAGGTAGTCACTGGAGATGAGCAAGTACTACACAGAATGTTGAACCTGAAGGATGAAACTGCCTGGCTGATCTCTGTTGTTAGAACGATCGTCATATCGATCTGAATGATCATTGTGGTGTAGGTACCACTCCAGATGAACTCCCAAAACATCTCTCTCTGATATCCTCAAACTTCTCTGTTGCATCAGTATCCTCGGAGATGGAAGTGATATGTAGTCCAACCAGCTTTCCTACACCTCTTACCTCATACATCTGATGAACTTCTCCAGATTCTCATCTAGAAAGCAGCTACTGCTGGTGGTGTGTGTGTTGCGACAGCTCAGTGTAGTGAACAAAGTATTGTCTAACTGTCATATGCCCCTATCTAAGATATGTGAATAGTCAGTGCTAGGCCTCCGTCCACTTCCCAGAAAAGAAGTGGGATTTGAATCTCGTCTCAAAATCATCCCATGTGGGCTCACATCGAATGCTATCAGTGAATACTCCGCTGCACTCTGTGAATGCTGGCAGTGAATACTCCATAAAAGATAACCATGAGTCTTGTGCAACGTGAATCATCTGAAGTACCTTCATCGCCTTCTTCAACCACTACTCAACCTCATATGATGTCCTAGTGCCCTCGAACATGGGCATATTGGCCCACTGATAGAAAGTGAAAACCGATCGATGTCGGTGAATTGTAGAGTGGTCAAACACAAACTTGTTGGCAAAAGGTACAAGGTCTGCTCCCTGTCATGATCTCCATCCTCTACTCCATGTGCTAACATCTCCTCATGTAGATCATCAAACTAAGGTTGTTGAACCTCTATAGACTGGAGCTGGTCCTATTGCATTCCATCCTGAGATGGATGGTAAGTGTAATCAGAGAGCTCCTTGAATCGCATCTCTATGTCAGTCTGCCTATCTTCAATCTATGTCTGCTGAGATAAATCTGGTCTTGCTAACCTCGCATAGCAGTCTGCTAATGCTAGAGGTCGGTGAGGGTGATCAAGATGTGCTCTAAACAATCCTCCATCTCCCAGCCAGCTCTGGACGTCATGATTCTGCGTGATAACCAATGTTAGTAATCATAATAGTTGATGTTCACAGACATTTCTAACTGTACTTTTCTCTTCTCGGGATACTATATGAACATTAATTGCAATTAGTGATGTTTGTTGTTATTGAATTTAAATGTCATATTTCCATCTCGGACTCGCTACAAGTCAGAGGACTTCCTCTATCTGATAACTTAATGCGATCTGAATTTTATATTGTGAATGCGTGTAGTGGGATAATGCTGTTATGATACCAATCTGAGATGCCCACAAATCCGAGTTACATGTTTAGACAACACTCACAGTATTTTATTCGATATCGATCTCATTTGGTCAATGAAATTTAGGCAAAAAATTTTCACATTTCGAATAAGATTTACAATAATGTATACCACAGAACTAATAACAAGTATCACCGATTTACATTGTATTAATTTCCATATACAATTACATATAGTCGAAGGAAATTCATTATGTACATGTATCCCAAAATATATCAGAAGAGAAAGAAAAGCATTTACATTGCACAAAAACTATAACATGTGTATCGTAACAGGAACAGCAAAAGCTCGACATCCAACTGTCAATATACTGTGATGCATGCACCTTGCTTGTCATACATGTTAGGGATAAAAAATGTCAACAAAGGTTGAATACAATCTAGAATATTAAAAATAACATGTAATTCACTGGTTTCAAAAGAAAGTAGATAAGTGTTGATATTTAATTTTAACAAGCTACTTGCGTGGAAATTAGTTTTCAAGATGTTATATATCTACATCCCCTGATCACCCATCATCCCTTTAACTTTCCATATATAATCTTTTCATATATTAATTATGTGATCCATATGTAAGTTATCAACTTTTTATCACTTATAACTCTTGTTGATGGATCTTGAGATTGTAGATGATGAGTTTATGATCTGATCTTTTTCTTAGTAAAGTTTCTCAAGCCTCGTGGATAGTCTGTGTTCTTGGTCTGAGTGTGACCTCGCACTATGACTCTAAGTCATGAAGAATACTCAAGGGTTGGGGTGTCTCCGTATGCATGCGGTGGAGTATAATACTAAATAAGTTCCCAACACATCCACTAGCTTCTCCTAAGATTCGTAGTAGTAGTTCTAAATTCTGATTAAATCTTAATGGTTGGTAATTAATGATGATTGATGATTTCTGTCTCACAATCTTTTCCTTGTCAGACCTACTGACGGCACAGTAACAAAACTCTAGAAAAGTACCAAACTCAACTGTAATAAAACTCAACTATAGTCATCCTCAATTATGGCCAAAGTCAACTATAACTAAACTAAACTGCACCTAACCTCAACTCTAGCTGACAATGATCTTTTTTCACCAGGATCTACTTGCAGAATAATAACCAAAACTCAAGTGGAGAGGAAGCCTCCAAAAAGACTTTTCCGTCTTTCCCTCCCAGTAGAAGTGTGGTCCAAGAGAGGGCTAGGCACACTCTCAAACTATGCCCTTGAGACGGGTGGGAGAGACTTTCCGGACCAAGTCACTCCAGAAAATCGATCCAACCGATACATGCAAAAAGAGTGTTAAAAACTAAAATTAAGGGTCCTCCTTCCTAGACACCCTACTGAACAGGATTAGTGGAACTGGTCAAAAACCTGTATCCCAACAAAACATAAAAAGATTGTGAGCTCATGTAAAAACTGTAAAAAAGATCGGGATCCTCGACCCACACACTAGACGGTTGCTATCCTAACTGAGCTTCCTATCTTCCTTTTTCTTGATGGAATGGCATTCACAATTTAAATAACAAGCTACATAACAATAAGTGTTTCACCAAATTTACATTACATTAATTTCCATATATAATTACATGTAACAAAAGGAACTACATTATATACATGTATCCTTAATGTAATAGAAGAGAAAGAAAAGCATTTACATTATCTTGTAAAAAAACTATAACATGTGTATCATAACAGAAAATGTGGAAGCTCAGCGTCCAACTGTCAATCTACTGTGATGCAGGCGCCTTGCCTGCCATACATGTTAGGGAGAAAAAATGTCAGCAAAGGTTGAATACAATCTAGCATATTAAAAATAACAAACAATTCAGTGGTTTCAAAAGAAAACAAATAGATATGTATTAATATTTAATTTTAACAAGCTACCTGCGTGAAAATTGGTTTTTAAGTTGTTCTATATATGCATCCTCTGATCACCCATCACCTCCTTAACTTTCCATACATCATCTTTTCGTGTATTAATTATGGGATCCATATGTAGGTTATCAACTTTTTATTACTTATAACTCATGTTGATGGATTTTGGGATTATAGATGACGAGTTTCTGATCTGATCTTCTTCTTTGTCAAATTTCTCAAGCCTAGTGGTGGTTTGTGGTCTTGGTCTAAGTGTGACCTCACACTATGACTCTAAGGCGTGAAAAATACCTTAGAATTGGTGTACGTCTGTAGGCATGCGATGCAGTATAATGCATCATAACTAAGTTCCCAACATGTCCACTAGCTTCTCCTAAAATTCCTAGTAGTAGTTCTAAATTCTGATTAAATATCGATGATTTATAATTAATGATGACTGATGATTTCTATCTCATGATCTTTTCCTTGCCATACCTACTGGTGACACAGTAAACAAAACTCAAGAATAATACCAAACTCAACTGTAACAAAACTTAACTGTAGCCATGCTCAACTGTGGCCAAATCAACTATAACCAAACTCAACTGCAACCAGCCTCAACTCCAACTGACAATGATCTTTTCTTCGCCAGGACCTACTGATGGAATAGTAACCAAAACTCAAGCGGTGAGGAATCCTCCTAAGAGACTCTTCCGTCTCGCCCTCCTAGTGTAAGTGTGGTCCAAGGGAGGGCTAGGCACACTCCCATACTACGCCTTTGAGACAGGTGGAAGAGATTTTCTGAAGTAAGTCACTCCAGAAAACTGGTCTGACCAGTACGGGCAAAAAGAGCGCTAAAAACCAAATCAAGGGTCCTCCTACCTTGGAACCCTACTGAACAAGGTTAATGGAACTGGTCAAAAACTCGGATCCTAATGAAGCATAAAAATATTGTGAGATCGCATAAAAACCATAAAAAGGACTGGGATCCTAGACCAAGCACTAGGTGGTCGCTGCCCTAACCGGGCTTCCTATCTTCTGTCCAACTGAGGGTCATTGCACCCTCGCACAATCAAGTGTAAGGGTCACCATGACCTGTACTATTATATATCATTAGTGATTCGCCAATACTTGATTCCTCATTCTTTCTCAATCTCTCATGTGGTTAACTTCGCAGACCTAGGCATTTGGTCAGTGATCTTATAAATAGTGATCTATAGTTAGTAGAGTATACCTAAAGGATTAATTCATGAAGATGATTAGTCCTTGCAGTCACAGGTTATTATTTCTAAAAATCATAAGCCTAGAAGTTATTCATAGGATCTGGATCTAAATTCAAATCAATGTAAAATTTCCAACTTCTCTGATTTAACTCTTGAGATTAAGAGCTACTTCATTAGATCTGCATTTTTGACACAAATGCATGCAAGATACCAAATTTTTTCTATCTTTTAAAAAAATTCCAAGAACATGGGTTCTTAATTCTGATCTGAAATTAGATTTAAAATTACAAATCAAGAGATTTTTGGAAGTACAACATTCATGCAAAATCCCTGAATTTTTATCTTTGAAATTCCAATCATCATATCAGGTGTTAATAATAAGTTAATAGCACTTATACTACAGTAAGGATTACCGAAAAATCTTTAAATTGTGATGTTTTGAAGAAGATCAGAGGCAAGATGTCACTGCTACTATATATTTCAGCAAAATTTGCTCCATGATCATTCGAATACTAGAAAGGAGAAAGAGATGTGTTATCATACCAATAAACAACACCAAACTTAGGAGTGATGTGTTCTAGTAGTCAACAATACCTATTTAAGAATTCTATGGCCAACAAGGCGACCAATGTAAACTATATTTTATAATATGTGTCACACCCATATATTAGTGAAATGAATTCTAAGAACAGAGAAGCAAAGCTATCAATTTAAGGAAAGAACATGTATAAGCAACGAAGCCTAACAACAATTATCTCACCAATAGAAATTGTACCATGTAGATCATGTGCTTTGAATAGGAAACTCGAAATCTTAATTGTAAGCTTCCAATAAATAGATAAAGAAATAAGATAAAGAAAGTGCACGTCTATTATCCGAAAGTATCTGTGAAGACATTGTCATTGATTCCATATAAAACTTCATATTAAAGACAACTGGATAAGTAGTGGATTTGAGTGAAACCCCATTAATTCAAAACAATAACCAAGCTAAATGTTCAATGTGTGCATCTGAATAGATATACAAGCCAGTTAAACATATAAAAGAACAAATAGGTAGACATGATGAATGGATAAATAGATTGTTTCTAGTAGTCAGTGCCATGACAATAATATAGTGTTGTTCATTTGAGAGAAAAATTGAAAACGGGATGAATATTACATAATCCTAAAGCCCCCATTCCAGAATTTTGGTTTGAATCCCACACAACCTAGTTCCCAATATCTCACACTAGAAAGAGACATCAATTATAAGATCGAAATGTGTTAAAATTGACATGAAAGGTAGCAAGAGAGAGGCTGGAGATTTTACCTTTGGATCTCTAATATTTAGAGATCAAATGGCTTGATTTTGTGGCATGGAACACCTAAAATAGTCTAGACAGCAGCTTAAAGAGGACAAATGGGATAAAATCTAGACAAAACACATAATGACCTTGACCTCCTTTGAGGTTTTTATATTTGTGACATCTGAACCCGAATAACTTGAATCTGACCCGATTAAGAGTCTGCAAATTCTGATAATATTCAAGAACATTGAATAAACTTAAGACAATCTATAAATTACATATTGAAGCTCATTCGGTCGCAATCGACCAAAAGTTGATCGTATTATAATGTGTGCCATCAGGAAAAGCCACAACACGAAATCCGAACAGTAAAACAAACCGAGACTACTAGAAAATTTGATTCGGAATTAGGACCAATGAAATTGACCGTTTTTAAATCGTAGGTCATTTGATCATTTAAATCACAAATTTTTGATCAAATATCAAGTCTGTATTACAATAATTTTTGTATCAAGAAAAGTATGAAATTTATATCATCTGATCATCAAGCATAGACGGTCAAAACGAGCTATTGTACATCAGAATCCAAGACTTAAGGTGTGAATTTGGATGGCTTTGATGTTTCAAATAAGAGAGAGATTTTAAAAAATAATAATAAATTTAATTCAAAATTCCAAAACTACAACAGCAACTACTATCCTACTGTTCCTCCACTTGTCCTTCTCTCCCTTCCACTTGGCAAACATAAAGGGTCCCTTTCTTATTTATATAACATCCCTCCCCTCTCCCTTTTTCTCAAGTTTTCCCCTTAAATTTCCCTTCTAACTCCAACCAAACGAGCCATCTCTAGCAATTTATTTCTCAAACTGCAGCTGCAGCCTTTATTGGAGAACTAATGTTGTCCTCTTCTCATGGAACTCCTGCTGTGCTTCTACATGTGCTGGAGATTGGAACAGCTGCTCCCTTTTTATGCCAAGAAACCCCTTACAATTGCTGCATTGTGCTGCCTCCTTACTTCTGCTAGAACTGCATCTTCAACAGTTCTAAAACTGCGTGTACAACCATTTCTTTTGTGGCTTCCAGCAGTTGGAAGGACTGCAAGGAGTTGCTGGAGCCCTTGCTACTCCCCTCTAGAGCTATTGTTTCTCCTCTCCTAATTGGAGCTTCTATTGCATGCTTTTTTATCTCTAATTTTTGAAGATCAAATGTACAATTTCCCCCTCTCGTGTTGTCTTCCATGCATGTTTTTAGATTCAATTTTAAACCATTGCTATACTTTGATTTCAAGATAAAATGTGATAAAATTGGTTTGAATTACATATAATAGGATCTAACTTTAAACCATATAATATGCCCTTGATTCAATACTTGAATTGAGAGATTTGGGAGTGTATTACATGGAATTTGATTGAAATTCAGACCAATGATAAGCTACAATTGTATGCCTAAAAAGATGAGAGACTGAAGGTGTTTTAGTATGTTATTAAACTAAATTTCAGATCAGGACATGCTACAGTTTTCATGCTTGAATTGAGGATGAATTTCAAATATCAAAACTTAATTTCATACCCTTGATTATACATTAATCCTATGTTTGAATTGTGAAAGATTGGGGATGAATCGCATGTGATTGATGAGAGGCAAATCAACCATCTTAATTATTACTTATTGTAATATTGTCGATAAACAATCATATAGAACCACATTTAATACAGAAAATGTGGCTTAAATTTATACATGGGCAAGTCCCGGGTCAAACACAAGGACACAAGTTATTAATACAATTATTCATACTCTCATATCTAGGCTAAGTTATCCATATTCTATCTCGGGAAAGAGGAACACGACAATGCAGGCAAGCAATGCAAAAAATGCACATCACAAATGCATGCATGAATGAGACACAATGTGATTTAAAAAGATTTTAATGCATGTTAGAAACAATGACATAATGAAAAGAATGGGATTAAACTAGCATTTGCACTGAATCAAAGTATTATGTCCTGAAATGATTTATCGAACTTGAGCAAATATCTAAATTAAATCTAAGTACAATTGAGCAATTCAATCTAGAATCAAGCTGCATTTAATGATCATGAAAGCATCTAATAAACTCTAATAAATAATTCTTCATTTATTGTCTAATCGTGAACTAAATCATGCCATATCAAAGTTGATTAAATGAGGATCAAAACACAACTGAAATCACTTCATTGGGATAAAAGTTGCTCTAGTTATTCAACAATAGAGTCAAGGACATAAATGTGATATAAACATGAATAAAATGGCATAAACATCACAAACAGGGCCCTAGAGGACCGAAAATGCAAATATGGAAAATCGACCATGGAAGTTATTAAATATCCCCCTATGCGGGGGTATTTTCAAATTAATGGAATTGTCTAGGGTTAAGCTGCAATTTTCCAAACACCATGTGCAGAAAGCATGTGATGATAGGGTCAGATGGATAACACGCAGCTTGGGCCACATGACAAATGATGGTGCTTCAGCAGGGGCTTGGTTGCTCCAAGGCTGCAGGATCGGAATTGTCAACGTGGATGAAATTCAACTATCCCATCATCCCCAATTTGGGGTGATCCAATGGTACTTGTGTCTATTCCTCGAAAGAGCTCCGCTGCAAGCGGTGGTGCTCGAGCCTGTGTTCCAGCAGGAATGGATCTCCTCTATAGTGCTATCATGCTCGATCTGAAAGTTCGAGGACCTCCATGATGGTCCGACGAAGACCCTAACACTCAAATGAAATAGTGCAGGACACTGAAATGTCAACTCAATGAAGACTCGTCGGATCTGACTCCCTACAAGTCTGCTACAGCAGGATTCCGACCATTGAAGGCCTTCTTGACCTGCAGGTGTGAGAATAGACATGTCGAAGTAGATACAGATGCGTGCGTGAGAAGGGTGAGTGGAATGGAGGTCCGAGAATGGTGGAGAAGGTCAGGGACCTGGTGGGTCATTCTACCTTGCAGGCAGAGCACATGATCGATGTGATAAGGATGATAGACTGAGGAAATGATGAATGTGATCATTAGTAAAGATCATTGATCTTCAGTGAAGGTTGGAAAAGGGTTGAGTCAAAAATTAATGTTATATACAGAGTGATTCAAATTGAATAAACAACAAGATAATAAGACCTACTTACCTGGAGATTGGAAGAACTACGCTGGTAAATGAATTTCCTAGGCCAAAGGTTCTTGAAGACCTCCGGGTCATCTCTTGACGAGGACGGCATTCCTCGTAGCTCAAACGGTCGTCAGAGACATAGTATCATGGCCACTCCAGTAGTGGGTCACATCGGAGGATGAGCACCATGATCTCTCTAACATCTCCTCTTCTTTCTATCACAAAGAGAGGAGGGCTAGGAGATTCTCCGCACAAGGGTGGATAACAACCAATGTTGGGCGACGAGGGAGTATTTGAAGAAGCGGGTCGAGGAAGCGAAACTTCATCATCCCCATCTAATAATCGAAAGAAGCACTAGTGGTCCTAAGGAAAGGTCGCCCAAGGATGATCTATGAATCTCTCCAGTGATTGGGGATATCCATATCAAGGATAGTGAAGTCCACTTTGTAATATTGTCTCTGAATCAAAATGATATCATTCTTTATCTCACCCTTAGCCTTCTTCATCGATTTGCATGTGAACTAGAGTAGGGCACGTGATTTGGAAGAGGACCCAACTTCAGTTTCTCATATAAGGCATGAGGTAAAAGATTGATCGAAGAATCATTATCAAGGAGAGTGTGTAAAAACGTGATGTCATCGATATGACTCACCAAAGTCTCTCTTCTTTCTTGGTAACTGTTGGTTCTTGAGACAAAAAGTAGTGGCTACCGATAAACATGTGTCTTTGCATAACTATTCGATTTATTTCTTGTCACTATGTTAGGTGTGCATCTCACCTTCAAATATTTTTGGAATAAAGGATTACTGGCCACATACTCATCAAATGGCATCTTAATAGTAATATTATTTTTGCAAAATGTGCCATTTCAGGATCATCTTTTTGTATCTTTTTCATGTTGTGCTTTCCTACAATAAGAGCACGGGGAAACAGATAGCACAACTGAATCTTTTTACATCAAATTTGGAATTTGAAATTGAATCATCTACTAAAGTTTGTGGAATGCATGTTGAATGTGCATTCTTCTCAACCAAAGGTGCAAGGTCCTCCGTAGACTCTGAATATTCTTCATGTTGTCGTAATGATCTCGTACTCTGAATCTTCCTCTCTCTTCTCTTGGAGGAATCTGCCTCATGATGAAGATGTTGCTGAAAATGCCTAGCCTCATCATACTCTGAAGTTTCCTCAAGATGAGCTCCATAATAAGTCCTCTCCATGTCCCTCGCCCGATCAGGTACGGTCATGGTCCTTCCGCTCCTGAGTGACATGTGATTATTACAATTAAAAGGAAATATCCCATGCTCAGATTTGTGTGAATCTGAGTAATATACCTAATCAAAATAATGATGCTCCTGCTATGTCTTGTTCATGATGTTGGGGTTAGCCAGAACCTAGGCAGGAATGGATGTAGAAGGGGCAGTCCTCTCATCATGTAAGCAGGATAAGCGATTAAGGTCAACCCGCATATCCTGTACTTTGTTCTTATAGGAACACAACTCCTCAAGAATTTGAATCTAAAAATATGTGGGTTCAGAAGATGAATGTGCTAATATGAAGAAGGGTATGGAGAATGTGAAGATTGGCCCTGATGGCCATGGTATTGTTGTTGCTTGGTAGAATGTTGAACATGTGGTCCCTACTGGCCCGACCGGTACATCTGTTGACGGACGTATTATTGTTGTTATTGCCTTGGTGCTTGGAAAGGATGGGCTCCAGAACTCTGTGGTGCTGAAAGAGGTGTAGGAATAAATGACATGTTGTAGAAAGTCTGAGGATGTTGGTAAAAAAAAAAAGTCCTCAGAGCTCCCCTACCTGACAGGGTCATGGGTGTACCACATACCATTTACCTCCCACACCGGGGAAGGCTCCTTGATAACTGTCTCTATAGAAGGTGGCCACTACTAACAAGAATGGATCATAGGTTGATCCTCTACCTACGACTGGGGTAACCCTGAAATTTGTTGCTCCTGAATATGATGAACACGGTACACAAGAGTAGCAGATGCAATCATGGCAGGTATCCTAGTCTTGGACACCTTCTCAGAAAGTTCTGCCATCTGCTTCGACAGTTTGGATAAGTTGTTGTCCAACTCATCATAAATCTGCTCAACCACTATGAGGCTATTATGATGCCCATATCAAAAGGATCAACGGTAGCCCTCACTCCCCCTTTAGGTAGGAGTGGAATGGGGGTATCTACTTAAGCTCTGCTCACAGTATGTGCTCTTCTCATCTCAGCCATTTTCTCGAACACCTTCCAGATGATGTTCACACCTCGTGAATTATAGCTGCCTCCACAAGCACTAACCAAACCCTGCATCTCAGGGTTGAGACTGCAATATACCGACTGAACTAAGATGGTGGGCTCTAAATCATGGCAAGGATATTTCTGTAAAAGATCTTAAAATCTCTCCAATCTATCACAAAAATCTTCATTGGATACTCAGGAGAAATTCATGATGCATGAGTGCATCAAATTAGTTCTACTCAAAGGGTAGAACTTTTTCAAGAAAAGGTCCTTGAACCGCGCATAGGTAGTAACAACTAACCTCAGGTTCTTGATCCAGTAATTAGCCTTATCCTTTAAGGCAAAAGAAAGGGTTGTGAGCCTTATATAATCTTGACTAACCCTAGGATGCCTAAGGTTAGAACAAACTAACTCAAAGTCCCTAAAGAATGCATATGGCTCCTTGTGTGCATTCCCGTGAAACTGTAACAACAAGCTCAAAAATTGTAGCTTCAACTCGTATTCTACTTCAGGTTCGACTAGACTCAACCAAATTAGTCATTTGGTATTTCCTAAGGTTGTATTCTGCATCCATTGATGCATCTAAACTCAACTGTAACTGGACAAGTTGTGATGTCACAAGTTTTGCTCAAAAGCTACTAACCTAGTCATAACCATCTGCATCGGGCCATCTCACTCTTCCTCCTCTCCATTCTGAGGCATCTTAACTGTGTATTATAAACCTTCATCAAAAGTGGATTGAAGTGAGATCTAGACGAAGACATAGAAATCAAATCGATCTCACCAGGGCAATGGTCTTCCTTGGTGAGACGAGAAGAAAGAAAGGGTGTGGTTGGGATGTAACCATCCCCTAAGAATGAATCATCATACACTAGATCGAAACATGAGTTATTTCTGATCCAAGACGATTCAGGAGAAGAAGGGGATTGGACCTTGAAAGAATTTATATTTGGATGGTTCAATGAGAGGTTCGCAAAGTTGAACAAAACTCTGACCAATTATCCATCTTTGATTTCAAAGAGAGTATGATAAAAGAGAAGGATCGATTCAAGAAAAGACCTAGTACTACAATGCACGTAAATGTGCGGAATCACGCGCCAATACAATGCAAACAAACCCCTTTGAATAGATTCACTAACTCAACACGTAAAAGCCATAAGAGTTCAGTTTATTTATTATCTTGGCAATTTTAAGTTGATGATTCAATACAATCTTATACAAGCTCATAGGGAGTCTCCTACTATACCTAGTTTAAGTCCTATAAGCCCTCAATCAATGGAATGATCTTCTTGGGTTGTCAGGTTTAGTTTCACACCCCAAAAGGAACTTATAAGCGCAGACAACCAAAATTTATTTTTAAGGTCCAAGGCAACCACTTGCAGCTCACAAAATCTGTAAGATTCGGACCTGGAGACTTAGGATGGAAGTTTAAGGATTTGGGCTCTAACCTTAGGGATCCATCCTCACCCACTCTCTCAGGGGTAAGTACCTACAATAATGAGAATTTTACTTCCTGTAGTACAAGGTTGATTTTATTCCAAATTATTTAGGTCAACTTGCATCAATTTAGTCCCAATTTTTAGAGCTGGTTATCATTTTGATTTAGGTGACCACAAGTATCACCTAACATATAGTTCATTTTCCTTTATCCTTAGTTGGCAAAAACCAAGGTAGAAGTTGGAAAACGGGATGCAATCGGAAATTGATGATATATGCAATCGTTAGAGATACTCACTGTGATTCCCAACACTCTCCATGTGAATGCGAAATTGATTTTTTTAAATTTTACACTATAAAATGCAAGTCAAGAAAAATCGAATCTAAACAGAAGTTCTATTAGCGATAAAGAATTTAATTAAATTTGGATAGGTAGAACGCAATTTACATGCATCTCATGAATCTCCTAAGATTTCACAATTATGAATATTATGAGATCTAGTTGTGTGTCCTAAGTTATAATAAAGATCAAGCAAATAAATGACCTAAGATCTGTCTATTTGGTGTATGCCTGAACCTAAATCACCACTTAAGCTGAGAGTTACTCTCAACACAACCACACAAAATAGACTAAATAAAACATTTTACATACACAAGATCTCACTCGAGAACCTATGTAAACTGGGCAATTAATTACAATACCTTTATTTAACAAATTACACAAATACTACACAATAAAGTACACAACAAAAATAGCTATTTAATCAACCGGAATTTCTTATGAGTATAAGTCCCTTCGTGATCTCTTCAGCTGAAGATCCTAGCCTTCACGGTCCTCTGAGTGTCATCAGCTCAATGATCCCTACCACAAAACAACTAAATGTGTCAAGCATATACTCAGAATTAATTTAACCAAATCAAATAACTTAGTACGACATAAAAAATACAGAAAAAAGTCAACAAAACAAAACAGGGACTTAACTCGAAAACTATAAAAATCACAAGAACAAAAATCAACACTAAATATAATCAAATAATGTACCACATCCCCGGCATCGGCGACATCTTTTGAGAGGGAAATCAGCAAACTTAATTATTACTCATTGTATTATGTCCGATAAACAATTATACGGACCACATTTAAGATAGAAAATATGGCTTAAATTTATACCTGGGCAAGTGCAGGGTCGGACATAAAGATACGAGCTATTAACACAGTTATTCAGGCTCTCATATCAAGGCTAAGTGATCCATATTCTATCTAGGAAGAGGAACAAAATAATGCAGGCAAGCGGTGCACGAAAATACACATCACAAATGCATGAATGAATGAAGCACAACGTGATTTAAAAAGAATTTGATGCATGTTAGAAACAATGACATGATGAAGAGAATAGGATTACACTAACACTTGCACTGAATCAAAGTATTATGTCATGAAATGATTTATTGAACTTGAGCAAAGATCTAAATTAAATCTAAATTGAGAAATTCAATCTAGAGTCAAGTTGCATTTAATGATCATGAAAGCATCTATATAAACTTTAATAAAATAATCATTCATTTAATGTCTAATCAAGAATTAAATCATGTCATATAAAAGTCAATTAAATGAGGATCAAAACACAACTAAAATCACTTCATTTGGAATAAAAGATGCTGAAGTTATTCAATAATGAAGTCAAGGGAATAAATGTGATATAAACATGTATAAAAATGACATAAACATCACGAACATGTCCCTAGAGGGACAAAAATGCAAATATGGAAAATTGACCGTGGAAATTAATGAATATCTCCCATGTAGGGGTATTTTTGTAATTAATAGAATTGTTCAGGGATGAGCTATAATTTTCCCAACACCATGTGCAGAAAGTACGTGTTGCTAAGGACGGATGAATGATAGGTGGCTTGGACCATGTGGCAGATGCTGGTGCTTCAGCAATGGTTTGGTTGCTTCAAGGTTGCAGGATCGGAATGTCAATGTGGATGAAAATGGGTTGTCAGATCATCCCCAATTTGGGGTGATTCGATGGTACCTATGCATATTCCTCGAAAGAGCTCCACCGTGAGCGGTGGTGCTAGGGCATGTGCTACAATAGGCATGGCTCTCCTCTTTCTTGCTATCTTTCTCGGTCTGAAAGTCCAAGGACCTCCCTGATGGTCCAGAGAAGTCCCTGACACTCAAGTGGAGTAATGCAGGACCCTGAAATGTCAACTTGATTAAGACTTGTCGGATTTGACTCCCTGCAAGTCCACTCTAGCAGAATTCCGACCATTGAAGGACTTCTTCACCTGCAGGTGTTAGAATACACATAGCCAAAGTAGATATGGATGTGCATGAGAAAGATGAGTGGAATGGAGGTTCGAGAATGGTGGAGAAGGTTGGGGACCTGGTGGGTCGCTTCGCATTACAAGCAGAGGACATGATTGAGGTGATAGGGATGATGGAGTGAGGAAATGATGAATGTGATCGTCAGTAAAGGTCATTGATCTTCGGTGAAGGTTTGAAACAGGTTGAGGCAAAAGTTTATGCTATCTACAGAGAGATTCAAATTGAAGAAAATAACAATATAATAAGACCTACTTACATGGAAATTTGAAGAAATATGATGGTGAATGAATTGCCTAGGCTAGAGGTTCTTGAAGACCTCTGGGTTGTCGCTTGATGAGGTAAGCATTCCTCAAAGCTCAAACGGTCGTCAGAGGCATTGTATCATGGCCACTCCGTCCATAGGTCACACCAAAAGATGTGCACCATGATCGCTCCAGCGTCTCCTCTTCTTTTTGTCACAAAGAGAGGAAGATGTCTAGAAGTTTCTTCACACAAGGGTGGACAACAGCCGATGTTGAGAGGTGAGGGACTATTTGAAGAAGAGAGTTGATAGAAGCGGTTCCCCGACGGTGGTTTCAACTACCGCCAATTACCATGAGGGGTCAGTTTAGAAGAAGTTAATGTTAGTGCGAGGGTTAGGGGAGTTAGAGTTATCAATTGGTGGATGAAGTTAGTCGAGAGGGTGGTTGACAATGGTGGGAAAAGGCGGGGAAATTGGGTGGTTGATGGGCAGTTTGTGGTATTTGGAGAAGAGGGTTCAGAGGTTGAAGGAGATAAGACATCCATTGGATCAAGATCTAATGCTCATGTTTTAGAGTACGGAAGAGCGATGTTCATGAGACAGATCAAATGGCCCAAGGTTGGGCATGAAAGGATGGCTTGGATCACCTAATCAGAATAGATCAGATGGTCTAAAGCGAAGGTGGGTGGTGTGATAGGAACGTGCCACGTTGGCTACTATGGAGGCACCACGTGGCCCAATTAGATTTAAAAGAAATGAAAGATAATTGGAAATAAAATAGTTAGGAGTTAAATTTAAAAAAAATGATGAACATGAACTTGTAGATCTCAATGAGATCTACAACTTTCATGTAGAAGTCAAAGAGAAATAAGGTTATTTGTACATAGATAATAATTTACAAGTAATTAAAACAAATAATAACATTTTCTTTTATTTTCTTTTCTTATTTTTTTGATTTTTATTTGTTTTTTATGTTAAATTAATGATCTATAATATTATTCTAATTTATAATTGATTTATAATAAGAAAGAAATACATAAAATAATAGCACTATAATAAGTTATATAATATAGTATAATTGATTAATTATTTACAACACACAAATTAATAATCAATGTTAATTGTTATTGAAACTCATTGAATTTCTTAAGCAGAAGAGATAATAATATTATTTTATGCTAATAAATTTGGGATTTATCAGTGATTTGAGTCAAAAATCAAACCACAATGGCTACATATGTAGGCTTTAAAAAGGAAGAATTAGGGATGTTTGACATGCATTTAACATTAAATTCGGACCACGGTTATGATCTGATTTCATGTCAAAAATGTAAAGGATTTGGGAGTGATTTGCATATAATTGAAGCCTAATTTTAGAACATTAGTAGCGTTAGATTTCATACTAAAATATAATGATTTGGAGATGAATTAACATGCAATTTGACTTTAACCTTTAAACCAATAAGCCATAGAATTGCATGTCTGAAGTATGATCCAATTTCAAGTTTTCTATGAAGAATTTACTCTCTATAAGTTACCATATTACGAATCTTAGATTTAAATTTAAGATCATGTTATAGCCAAATCTTATATTTTTAAAAGATCAAAAATTGATGATGAATTTCATGTATTAAGATCTGAAAATCAAACCACTATTATGGTCTGACTTCATGATAAAATGTAAGGATTTGATAGTGATTTCCATGCTTGAATTGAAATATTTGGGGACGATAAACATATAAATTAGACCCAACTTAAGATCACTAATTTAGATACTAGTTCATGATTAAAGACATAAAAGATTTGGGAATTTTATAGCATTGATTTTAAATTCGAATTTAATAAGTAGATCTAAATATGGTGATTTAAAAATAAAAATATTTTGGATGAACTACATAGAATTGAACTAAATTCAAATCTAATGAGTATATCTAAATATCATTTAATTAATGAAGAAGTTAGGTGTCTTGGCATGAAATCAACTCAAATTTCAGATAAGAAATTAGTTCTAGAATCCAGATCTAATAAACAAGCTTCTAATTTAATGATTTGAAAAATGAGAACATTGGGGTAATTTCATACAAGTGACTTATAAAATTTTGATTTATAATCATGCCACTAAATTAAGAGTTAAGTAATAAAAATTGGAGATTATGCATATAATTGAACTTACATCCAGATCCAATGAATAGCTACTAATCTTATGTTTTAGAAATGATAACCTTTGACCACAAGAACCGATTATCTTTATGAATTAATCCTTTAGGTATACACTACTAACTATAGATCACTATTGAAAAAATTATTGACAAAAGACCTAGATCTGTACAATCAACCACAAAAAGAATTGCGAAAGGATGAGGAATCAATTCAGTGATGGTGATTTAGTAAGATTGACGGTGACCCTTACATTTGATTGTACGAGGGTGTGGTGACCCTTAAATGGGCAGTAGATAGGAGGTCCAGTTAGAGTAGCGGTCACTTAGTGCGTGGGTCTAAGATCCCAGTCTTTTTCTCGATTTTTGCGAGTGCTGGCAGTTTTACGCCTCTTTGGGATCCACAAGTTTTGGGCATGTTTTTGGAGTGACTTGTTCCAGAAAGTCTCCCCCCCCATCTCAAGGGCATAGTTTTGGAGTAGGCCTAGCCCTCTCTTAGATCGCACTTCCACTGGGAGGGCGATACATAAGGGTATCTTCGAAGGCTTCCTCGATGCTTGAGTTTTGCTCATTGTTCTTAGATTTGGTTACAATTGAACTTGGTTACATGTTGAGTTTAGTTTTAGTTGAACTAGTTATTGTCACGCCAGTAGGTCATGTCGAAGAGAAAAGATCATATTATAAAAATCATCCTTATTAGACTAAGAGATACTACCACAGCCTCCAGAGAATCTAGTGGAAATGTTGGAAACTTAGTTAGAATGCATTATACCCAACCGCATGCCTACAGAGGCACACCAACCCTAAGGCATTCTTCACATCTTAGAATCATAGTATGATGTCTCACCTAGACCAAGATCACAGATTATCCACTAAGCTTGAGAAATGTGGCAAGAAAAGAATTAGAACACAAGACACATAATCTACACTTAATAAGATCCATCTACATGACTCATAAACATTAGAAAGAGATCTAGATCACCTTGATCATAATAAGAATTTAATAAATCAATGAATTAATGAATCATTGAGACTTGAAATAGTACGGGGAAGAATGGAAATCTTATACGATTTTATATTGGAGACTATAATTGTTAGATGGGCTAGTGGACATGCTGGAAACTTAGTTAGGATGCATCATACTCCACTACATGCCTATGGAGGTCCTCCAACCCTAAGGAATTCTTCACGCCTTAGAGTCATAGCATGAGGTCACACTCAGACCAAGATCACATACTATCCACTAAGCCTGAGATTAGACAAAGACAAAGAGCAGAACAGAGACTCATCATCCACATTACCAAGATCCATCAAAAAATGAATTATAAGTAACTTAAATATAGATCATATAATCAATATATAAAAATGTTAAATACTGATAATTAAGGTAGGACGAGTAAGTCAGGGGATTCACATACAGAACAACTTAAAACACATTTCCATGCAAGTAGCTCGTTAAATTTAATTATTAAATCCTAACTACTTACTTTCTTTTGGAGCCACTTAATTACCTGTTATTTTTAATTAATTAGATTGTGCTTGACTTTTGTTGATATTCTTTTCTCCCTAAAACAGGGAGTGCAGATAAAGTACCTGCATCGCAGTAGCCTGACAGTTGAACATGAGCTTCCACAGTTACTCTCGATAGGTAGACATGTTATAGTTTATGTTCAGGTAATATTAATGCTTTTCTTTCTCTTCTTCTACAATTTAGGATACATGAACATAATACATCTTCTTTTTTTACATGTAAATTTATATAGAAATTAATACAAAATAAATTGGTGACACATTGTTATTCTGTGACTTGTTAGCTAATTGTGAATGTCATTTCAAATCACGAAAAAGAATTCTCTAAATTCAGTAACCTAATGCGATCAATAGCAAATATAATATTGTATGTGTCATGTAAACGGGTAACCCGTATCTGCGGGAGCGTCACATTGTTCATGCATTTTGCTTGAGAATCTTATTTTCTCTTTTCAATTTAATAATTAGATCACACAATTCAGAGATGTCTTTTTCTAACACATCAGTGGAATTTTAAATTGATTTTTCATGCTCATCAAGAGCCATGAGTCCTACAAGAACTTTTTCATCATTAGATGAATATGAGTCGCTCCCAAAGTCATTAGAGGAAGATGAAGAATCACCCCTAAGATACATTGAGAGCTTTCTTCGAGTGCTTTCCGTCAAACTTCTTTGAGCAGAAAGTCTTCCTTTCTCTTTTTTCAAAATTTGAAGGGTCTGTGTATGGTCGCAAGGCAATGTCATATCCCATTAGTTGTTTCTAAATAAGAGATAAGGGTAAACTCTCTGTTGGACATAGCACTATATATGACATTCATAGCCTTGGTGTTGATTGTTTCTAACTCCATCTTGGTGTAACTGGATTTTTTTCCATTTGATGTAACTCTTTTTGGACCATGCTCAACGTTGTAAAATCACATGCTTGAAGGAAGATAAACATATTCTTTCTCCATATCAAGTAGTCAGTTCCATCATAGTAAGGAGGACATACTGTAGATTAGCTTTCGTTATTGATGCTGCCAAAGTTGCTTGTAATTGCTATCGGATCTGAGATTGGTGCTTTACAGGAAACCCACTTTGATACCACTTGACAAAGCTTGCGGATCAAATAAATTCCATGAGGTGAATGGTGTACGTCATATTAAAATCTTTTTTGCAGAAGCAGAGGCAAACAATCAAATCCAATCAGAGACAACAATCCAACAATCACATTGCACATTATGTTAACGTGGAAACTCAAGAAGGTGAAAATCATGATCTAAGTCTTCCTGACTTAGGATTTCCAATTAGCTGAGCCAACCGACTTTTCCACTATATCATGAGATATTTAGATGGATATCTTAACCGATTACAAGAATGAAGCTTACAACCATGTAACACACGCCAAAGTCACAACTTTAGATCAAATACCAAAGTCACCACCGCAACTGAACGGACCGTGGCACCACTTGAGGCTTCACTTCGAGCTTCCCGCAAAGAGAACTTAAAGAGTATTTGCAAAACAACATATAGTTGTCCAAAGTAAAACAATTATCTGTATTGATTAAATAAAATAGTCAGTTAACAATAAACAGATAAGTAGAGAGAATGCATCAACAAGATATACAAATACTTTATTCAAATAGATATATCTCTAAATCAAATGAAAGCTACATAATTTGAAAAAAATATCACCAGAATTTTCTAAGTAGCTTCAAGAGGATCTCTGACTATACGTAGAGAGCTTGATGTGCTTGCTACAGATCGGGACTAGCTTTCATCTAAGAAATCTTCTCTCTTGAAAATATGAGCACTCAAGAATGAGAGAGAGGAACACTCGAATGAGTTGTATGTCGAAATGAGGAGGTAGGTGACTCTTTTTGTAGTGATTCAACCATGTAATTGTTGGGAGCAAAAAATAGTAACCCTCAAATCTGGAATTATCGATCAACAAAAGACGACGATTGATCAATGCTCATATGTTCGATTAGTTAAAGACCCATGATCGATCATAGGGTCGACTATATAATTCAAAATTTAAATAACTGAATGATCATAAAAATTCACTTACCAATAAAATGAACTGGTCAAAGGTAGACAACATTTAAAAAATGTTCTATCGTGAATAAAGTAATGAGAAATCATACCACTTATCGACCATACAAAAAGCAATGATCGATCATTTCAATGTTTTCTTCAACAAGTTGCAGAATGATTGATTACATAAGTACCATGAACGATCAATGAATGATCGATCAACAAGAATTGCAATGATAGATCAACTGATGGTCTTTCTTGAAGTTGAGTTTACTGCATGAGCTTGACTTGTCCAGTAGCAATACTAACACTTTGTGTCGATCATCAGAGATACAAGAATTGAATAATATTTAGAGTACATTCGATGATTACACAATAAGTACAA
The DNA here is from genome assembly GCA_037367405.1 of Ottelia alismoides. Taxonomy (NCBI): domain Eukaryota; kingdom Viridiplantae; phylum Streptophyta; class Magnoliopsida; order Alismatales; family Hydrocharitaceae; genus Ottelia; species Ottelia alismoides. The sequence continues at coordinate 619,453 of JAZKJV010007540.1, read as the reverse complement.
GGCAAAACACTTAACAACAACATATAATAAGAAACAAAACTTTTGAATAGCTTATATTGAGGTTTTAAACCTTGTCTGAAGATCCTGCAAAATCAATACACTAATGCAAGTAGATCTAATATCTATGTTAACTTTAAAACAAGAGTAACAAAGATTCTAACAACCTGTTGGGATTGGGCCCAATTTGAGTACTTGAACAATACCAAAATGCTTAAGCTCAAGTTTTCTTATAGTGGTCTCTACTACTTATAAGCTACTACCACATTTTTTGGTTACTAGATGTGGTGCAATATTTGAGTTGTTATATGAAGAGAGTTGTAGGTCATAGAATCATTCAGAGAACTTTAAATATTTCACAAAAACAACACTCTTTCTTTTGTTTTGAGAGAAGAAGATGTTCTCTTTGTTATGTGTCTCAAACAATGAGTCGTAAGGTCCTATTTATACGGTTGAGCCTCAAGGAGCCATTGGTGAGCAAAAATAGAAACTTCAGCATTTGTGTTCAAAAAAATCAGATATGATTGATCATAAAAATAAGTTGATCGACTATAGATGATCAATCAGATCAATAGAGTGATCGATCAGTTTGTGGCCATTGAAATAGTGATTCGAAAAGTGATCTATGACGATCAAAGTATGGTCGATCAATGGAAATTGATCATGATAAAAAGATTGATCGATCAAATCAAAATCAATAGCAATGGATTCTTGATCAATCAGGATAAAAAATGATCAACCAAAGGTGACCGATGAGGATGGGAAGATGATCAATCATATGTCCACTACTTGATTTTGTGAAATTGATGACTCTAGTTTAATATTTATTGATGATCAAGAATATGCACAAGCTATAAGACTGTTTTCAAGCATAAATAAAAACTATATAAATTGTTTGACTCGACAAAACTTGCAGAAGTTCCCCTCAATCTTCTTTACTTGTCACTGACCTTCGAAGTCTTCATATCTTCTTTAGAAATGCATCTGAGTTTTTGGAATCGAGCCTTGAGCTTTTTTAGGTCTCAATGCTTTGATTGAACTTCTGAGCTTTCACTGAGCATCTACCTAAAAATTCAAGCTACAAAACAAATAGATCACAAAGTCATGAGCAAAATCTAATTCACTAATAAAAATCTCTTCAATTTCTCGTGATGGAAATCCACCACCATTGGAAGAAATAAAAGGAGAAATTTTTCTCTTTTTATTCTCATCCATTATATCAAATTCAAATATTTGATGTCCTAAAAGAAAGTTGAAACTGATTAAATTCAAATTCAAAATAGAAGAGTTCTATTAGGAATTAATTTAGAGGAGAGATAAAGTCGAAATATGCTCCTCTTCCCATGGTTTTCCATACACCTATACAAAGAAGGGATTGGCTTCTCTTTTAAGTATTGAATTCAACTTCTTGTTAAGTGCTCTCTAGATCTATAATCACGCGGGGAGAAAAAATAAGAAAAAAGTTTTCTTATTCTCTCCCCTTGGCCATGCCCAACATATCTCATCTACATCCCCATGGTCATCCACCAACAAGCCTCCCTACTCCTCTACATTGGCTCCCCAATTGCGAGAGATCATCTTCTTTTCCTTGCTTAAATGAAATCAGGAGAAAGAGATTATTCTATAATTCTTTTGGCATGGACAATTTGGTGGAGATCAACTTTCAAGTACACAATTCTATGGTTCTATTTTTTTATTCGTAATCTGCACTTACGACATGGCATTGAATGTTAATGTAGTATTTCCAATAATTTTCGCAATGCAAGATATTAGATCGCATAAAAACTACTAAATAATGACCGAGGGAAAAAGATTGAATGCAGGAAGGATGGTATACTTATATGTTGTTTAGAAAGATACACATATTGATCCTTTTTTATAAATTCCAATTTCGAACATTTTAACCATTTAGATCGTAAATTTCTCCTTTTTCGTTTGCACTTTCCACCAGCAACTTTAATATCATAATTAAACTACATAAAATTCTATCAATTATACGCACAATTTTAATGTCATATTTGACTTTTAAAAAGTAAGTAATCAATCTTGAAGATCTTTTCCAATCTCGCATGCAACTATTGGAATTATTTGTTCTTTTTTTTACAGACTATAAAATAGCGAAGAAGGAAGCAAAGAAAATTGTAAGCGAAGCTAAGTCAAAAGCTTATGAAGTTTTGCATAAAAATCTCGACTCTAAGGAGGGCCAGAAGGATATATTCAGGTTGGCCAAAGCAAGAGAAAGAAAGACCAAAGACCTTTCTCAAGTGAGATGCATTAAGGACGAGGAAAGTCACGTGCTTGTTACTCAGAAGGATATAGAGATTAGATGGGAGTAGTACTTCCATAAACTTTTCATTGGGGAAGGAAATAGAGAGATCACTTTGGGTGATCTAGCTAGTAGTGAAAGTTACTTGAATCGTGCATGCTATAGACGAATACAAAGAAAGGAAGTAGAGGAGGCTTTGAAGGTTATGAGACCTGGGAAAGGTGTTGGACCGGATGACATCCCTGTAGAAGTATAGAAATTTTTAGGTGAGCGTGGTTTGACTTTGCTTACGAATCTATTCAATGTTATTTGGCGAAGCAAGAAAATACCTGAAGATTGGAGGAGGAGTATCGTGGTGCCTCTTTATAAGAACAAAGGTGACATTCAAAATTGTTCAAATTACAGAGATATCAAGCTGATGAGTCACACTATGAATATTTGGGAACGTGTGATCGAAAGAAGGTTGAGGCAAGTTTCTCAAGTAAAAGAAAATCAATTTGGATTCATGCCAGGTCGCTCAACTATTGAAGCCATTCATTTGTTGAGGAGAACAATGGAGATTTATAGAGATAAAAGGAAGAATCTCCATATGATCTTTATTGATTTGGAGAAGGCTTATGATTCCGTCCCACGAGAGATGCTGTGGAGAGTTTTGGAGAAGAGACAAGTACCTGTCCTATACATTAATCTCATAAAGGATATGTATGATAGGGCTTTATCTTGTGTAAGGACCCCGACTGGGAAGACTGACTATTTTGATATCAACATTGGTTTACATCAAGGTTCAGCTTTGAGTCCATTTCTTTTTACTTTGATTATGGACGAGTTGACAAGTCACATTCAGGATGAACTACCTTGGTGTATGTTATTTGCTGATAATAGTGTGTTGATTGACGAGACTAGAGATGGAGTAAATGAGAAGCTTGAGGTTTGGAGACATGCAGTGGAGACTAAAGGTTTTCGTATAAGTAGGGATAAGACGGAATATATGGAATGCACCTTTGATGGAAGCAATGGTGAAGGAATCGAGGTGAAGATTGGTGATGATAACATTCAGAAGAGAGATTCTTTTAGATATCTGGGATCTACTTTGCAACATGATGGGGAAATTGATGGAGATGTTACTAATAGAATAAATGCATGCTGGCTAAAGTGGAGAGGAGCCTCCACTGTTCTCTATGATAAGAAAATTCCTTTAAAAATTAAAGGAAAGTTTTACAAAGCAGCTGTGAGACCTGCTATGCTTTATGGTTCTGATTGTTGGCCTGTGAACCATAGACATGTGCAGAGAATGGTTGTAGCAGAAATGAAAATGCTAAGATGGATGTGTGGACATACACGTAAAGATCGGATTCGGAATGATGCGATCAGAAAGAAAGTTGGTGTAGCTCCGATCGAGGATAAGATGCGAGAAAACCGCTTAAGATGGTTTGGTCATTTGCAAAGAAGGTCAACTGATGCACCGGTTAGGAGATGCGAGTGTTGGGATGTTGAGCCGGCTAAGAGAGGGCGAGGATGGCCCAAGAAGTGTTGGAAAGAAACTATACGAAGGGATCTTAGTTTTTTGGATATAAGTCCGACATTGACATAAGATAGATCTGAATGGAGGTGAAGAACTGAATGGAGGCGAAGAATCCATGTAGCCGACCCTACATAATTGTGGGAAAAGGCTTTGTTGTTGTTGTTTGTCCTTTTAACTTTGAATCACATTAATTCAAAACTAATTAGAGATAAATACTTACGATCGAATATCAGACTATTATTTTTTAAGTTCATGTACGATATTTAAATTGATTATATACTTTTAAAAGTTCATATACGATATTTACATTGGGTACGTAGTTCATGGGCTTTTATTTAATTTACTCTATATATATTATTAAGGGAGATGATGACTAAGATGGTGTTCCTTGATGAAGCTTGACATGTACAAAATAGTGTTTTATACTATATCTATAACGGAAAAAATGGAACTGCCTCCTGGGGGAGCTAATTTGGCTCCCCCACTCCATTTTTTCTATTTTTTATTTTTTAAAATGAATCTATGGAAATACACCACTATATTCATATATTATGTCACTCAAGTTTCGTGCGAAAAAAAGACTCCCACGACCTTCATCTAGAATGACTTTAGAATAGTTGAAATCGACTTCGTTTGAATGGAGGTCATAAGAGTCTGTATTTCGCACAAAGTTTGAATGACATAATATAGATATACAGTTATGAAAATATACGAAAGCACTTTTAAAAAAATAAGAAAAATAAGAAAAATGAGACGGAGTAGTGAAGTTAGTTCCTTCGAAGGGGTAGCCCCATTTTACCCTATGTATAATAATAATTGTTATTAAATTATATATGATGTTGACATTTTTTAAAGTTTTAGTTTGAATGCGGCTAATTTAAACAAAGAATCGATGGGTAATAAAATTAAAGTAACCCAAATATAAAAATAGGTTACAATACTAATAAAAAAAGATGGGTCAAAATACAAGCCAAACCGACACGGAACAATCACAACCATCCAAGATCATCTGGGCGGCGGGGATGAACTCCACAACAAAAGATCCACTCCGGGACAATCGAATAGGTACTACTACTGTTCATGAAGGAGATCAAATCAAAGACGGCAACTGGACACGCTGCACCCCTCACACGGACATCTGAGACGCCGGTCTCACACGGCTCCCACCGCCATGAAAGCATCCAGCACGGGCCAGAAACCCCCGTCGTCCACGCCGTCGAGCCCAAGATCTATGGGCATTCCGTACGTCATCAGATCCCCAGTTCCATTCTCCCCTGAATCGCAAAGGTTGCCCGTCAATGGCTTCTCCACATGAAACCGTGTGCCAGCTACGGAGGAGGAGCGGCCTGTGAGCTCCTGGACTCGACCCTTGAACTTGCCAAGCGTGGTTGTTATGCGTATGGGATTGGAGAAGTAGACCACCTTGACGGGCTCTCCCACCTTCTTATTCCTTTTGTTGTGGGTGCTCTGTTTCTTCCTCTTGTTTGCGGGGCTTTCGCTCTGCGTGCAGCCGAGGACGTCCATTGGAATGGATTGAGAAGATGAGACGGATGGAAAGGGTGAGATGGGGGTATGGATTCGGTTGATAGTTGAGGAGAGAAATAGAGTGTGGTTCAGTTTTCTAGAAATGGGTGACGTAGATGATGACGAGAGCAGAGATCCAGATGCTATGATGAAATGGTTGAATATTGGTTGTAATTGTGTTGTATTTTTAATGTAATAATTTAGGGATATTATCTCACGAACTTTATAAATTTTTAAAATTACCTTCTCAATTTTTGAAACAATATAATTCTTCATTCAGCCCTGTAAACTTGCTAATTCTTACCTTATGAAACATGCGGTTAATCTATTTGAAGCTCATGTAAGTTCAAGGGGGAAATTTACAAGGTCGATTGGGTAATTACGTCGTGTAAAAGGTCATAGATGTAATTTACGAAGTTTATATGATTTGTGGGTAAATATCCCTAATATATATAGATGAACATAAGGAATATTATTATATTCTTAAAAAAAAGGATTAGATATGTTAATTCCAAAATACGTTATAAGTTAGCGTATACATAAAGGATCCCATAAAGGGTAAAATGAGATTGCCCCGTGGGGAGCTAACTTGACTCCTCTAGCCCCATTTTCCTCATTTTTTTATTTTTTTGAAAATGCTTCCGTGTATTTTCATCTCTATATTAAGTCATTCAAGTTTCGTGCGAAATAGAGACACCTACAACCTCCATACAAACGAGATCGATTTCAACAATTCTGTGACCGTTAGAAACATGTCATAGAAATCTCTGTTTCGTATGAAACTTTAATGACATAATATGGGATATAGCAATGAATTTCTACGGATTTATTTTTCAAAAAAATAATAAAATTGAAAAAAATACGACGGGAAAGCGAATTTAACCCAGAGGCAGCCTCATTTTACCCTTCCATAAAATAAGTAAAATAAATGAATTTATTTGTTGGCACTTACATGAAAGAAGTTATAAATTTTATTACATACTGAATAAATAAATCTGCAACTACATTTATATATATAACAAATGGCTATATAAATAGCAAATATTTACAAATATATATCTACATCCATATCTTTGTTAAAGAAGTACAACTATAAATATCCACTACGACAAGTCGGATCCATAATGACATTTGTTTTATATTAGTCGCTATATTGGTCGTTGTTAAGCCTCTCTCTCTATATATAGCTACAATATTATTCGATGCAATACGAGTATAATATTTCCTTATTATCCCTTGTAATTTTTCAAAATTTTAACTAAATATCGGGGATTTTTTAGTTGAAAATTTAGCGACGATTAGCTAAATGAAAAACAGCAACGGATAAAAGTCGCTATATGGACTTTCGCTAATGACATAGCAATATATATGATGATCGTTGCAAATTTCACCTATAAAAGATAAGTTTCCAACGAATAATACCATTACTATATATTTAATAATGGTCAATTAAATAATGGATTTTAAATAAACATCGTTAGAGACCATTTTGTTGTAACGATCAGAACCTATATAAAATGGATACTAGCATATTAGAAATGGGTATATGTATCCATACCTATTTATGTTAACTTGAGGTTAGTTAAAACTGAAATGTGATCTAAGATGATTCGAATATATGTACTTTTATATCCATATTTAATTTAATAATATTAATGCAGATACTATCTATATATGAATGTGGATTCATATACTGAAAAAAATAAATGTGGATTTGAGTTGAATATTTATTGAATACTTATACGAATTGAATAAAAATCGAGTGTTAACATGAATTGATTATAAATAAAAAATATTGATCGACTTGTTGTTGACTATAAAGTGGTTTTGATTAAAATCGTATTGAAGTGGACATACAAATATTAAGATTAATATTAAAACAAAGCAGGCTACAAATCTACTCAATGAGCTTGGATTCCAAAGTTACACACCAGATGCACATTTCACCAAAATCGTAGATTCGTAGTATTTTTTTTGGAAGTTGCAATTAACTAAATTTTAAAAAGTGCGGGGGAGTTGATCTATCTATCAACCCATCAAATAAGCAGAGAATACATTAAATTGGAACAAAATCTTTTTAAAACATTACTAGATATATAATACTCATAATACTAGAAAGCCTAGTAGTATTTAGGCCTCGGATAGATTTCCTTACGGTGACAGAACTCGGGTTTATTACTCTATTTTCTTATATTTTTGAAATTCCAACCAGAGGGCCAAAGGCGACTCTGCCCGGCAAGATCCTCCCGGCTGATGCACTCGGCTGGGTCTATCCATTTGGTACTCGACCATAACTCACCCCATTTAAGGACCTGAAATCCGTCCCATTTACTTTTGCACGGGTTTGGATTTTGAATTGACTATCTTTGCGGGTATCGGTATGGGTTTGGGATTGGCTTGTGGGTACCCGAACCCACCCCAAACCCGAATAAAAAATATATAAATATATATGTGTGTATTGCATTATAGTCAAACTAGCCAAATCCATTTCATATGTAATAGGTATCGACCTACATGTATAACATCTGACTCAATTTTCTCCTATTCATTCTTTTATTCATATTCAACTAACTTTTTGTATCTTTAACAAATAAAAACTATCAACCTAAAAGAGTCAAGCACTTAACGTATATAAGCCTTTAATATTTCCCACATATTGCATATTATTATGTATCACCATATTACACGATCTCACTCTATTTCGTCTATGTTCGAAAATCTTCTCTACATTTATAAACAACTTAAGATTTTCCATGTCGAATATATGGGTACCCATTGGGTATACGGGTATCCGATGGGTATATGGGTATCTGCTAGAAATTGCCATTTAATAAATGATCAGGTATGGGTATCGATTTTATAAATGTGTATGGATTTGGGAATATTGATACCCATCCCAAACCTGACCCGCTGACATCCCTAGAGAAGACCTTAGCCAAAAAAGAGAACATGAGCATTGAATTAGTAAATCGAAAAGAAAAAAACTAGAACAAACACAATCTCTTGTTCCAGATGTGCTAGAAAAAAGAACCAGATTATACAATGATGACAATGGATTCTCGAGAAGAGAAAAGCTACGATGATCCTCTTCGGACCATCCGGATCCCACGAGCGAATAGAAAATTGAATCCGCATCGGATCTCACCTTAATCGCCCTGCCTCCTTTCTCCTGAAGTTATCGGAATTATTCGTAATATAATATTAACTACAATTAAAAGGTCTAAAAACTTATTAAATATTGACTTAATAAATAAATAAATAACAAAAGATTTGCCACCAATATTTTGATTTCACTATACTTACCACAAAAATTATATATATAATTTTTGTGAAAGATTAATTGGTCAGAAAAAAATCCTTTTTTTAGCTTTGGCAAGGACTGTGCATGAGTCGAGGAGAAGTCTCCAAATCGGCGGTGGACAGGAAACTCCTTCTAGAAAGAGGGTAATATAGGCTATTCGTCCAACCGTGTTTAGATGACGCGGATAGAAATGGTTGAGGTTTGAATCTGATCGCTTATATGGAAGACACACCACATCCACATATAATCTATTTTTCCGGGAAACTAAATATTTATAGTCGCTTTTAATACTAAATTATTTATCCACAATAATCTATTTCCTGACGGTGTCGAAAAGATACGTTGGAAACTAAATAGTTATAGCCGATTTCACTAATAAAGTGTTACTGTAAGAAAATTGATCTATGACAATGTATGATTTAATATTTACTAGCATATTTTCTATAGTTACATATTTAACAACAAACATTATTTGTTGCTTTTTCTTTTAAATTTGCTACGAACATTATTATCATTGTTATGATACCAGCAATGAATCATATAACATAGATTGTCCGTTTATTGTTTTCCAGGGACTTTTACAGTACGACCTCATATACTTTGTAATTTACATGGCGGTCCCAATATACTTCATATTTACTCCATGACCCTGGAAACTTAGCCTACCTTCTGCCACAATCCTTGGCATCAATTGAACTCTTATTTAGTCAATTTTGTTGAGTTTATCTAACTATCCCAAGAAAGTGACTGGTAACCTCTTTTCTTCCTCCTCTCCTCACCTCCACCCACTCACACTCCACATCTCTTCCTCGACTTTGACTCCCCATCGTCGCCATATCTATCCCCAGCACCTCCTGGCCAAGAAGAGACCTCCATGATCTGGGATTCCAACCTATGCTCGTGGTCCTTCGCCTTATGATCACACCATGCCTCCCTCACTAGGCAGAGAAGCTCTCAGAGGAGGATGAGGCCTAGATCGTGCAGTGGAGGAGGATGAAGGCTTCTTCTTGACTTCAAGAGAGAGGTTGTAGACTGCCTCTGCCCATCAAGCCATGTTGATGTTCTAGCTCATCATGAGCCAGGTATTCTCCTGAGTGTATTTGAATAAGAGGGAGAATCCATCAATCGTCTCATATTGTCCAAAATTTGGTATGGCCAAAATGGTTTCCTTGGTAGGTTGAAGTCTAGTCATAATAAGAGGGTCCAGACATACGGAATGAGGACATATACCTAGAAGTAAGGAACCGGAGTAAGTAGGACATGATATGATGGGTAGTAGGGGGTGGAGGGAAGAAGTGGAGGATAATGATACCTAAATAAATGTTATGAAAGGGAGAATTTACGAGAATCGCAAAAAGTAACGTCACCGGCTGAACAATTGACAATATACAAAACAGTAAAACAAAACAAGCATGTTGTACGTAACATGTGACAAGATGGCAGACTTGTTCCTAAAGTTCTAAAAGAACCCTCAATTTAGGAACCTAGGAAGGGGATTGAAATAAGGTAAAATGGTAGGTTTTCCTGTGACAAGAGCCTGCAAGGTAGGGAGATCTTCATGTCAATCATCGTGAGAAACTTGAGTCAAAATATCACGAATGGTTGTTCCCTCATTAGTACAACCAATAATATAGTGGATGATTGATGCATCCACGATTAAGGCGTTGATGAATCTCCATTTCATCACCTTTATTCTATCATTTTGGCTATAAAAACCCTAACTATTGCATGTAAATAGCATTAATTTGTACAAAATAGCATTCATTATTTATTGTATTTATTTCGTATAAAATATTTTTTAATGCCAAAATTATAGAATAAAGAAAAGAAAAAGAAAAAGAAACAAAAGATCGAAGGTATTTTGTGACCCAAAACCCCGAGACCTATGCATCTTGAAGACTAGGTCGACAAGGAATAAAGTAGGGGAAGAGATAAGGGCCATTAAGACAATAAAAATTCCATTTATTAGTTCATTACTTATTCATTTCTGGGACCTATATTATTCTCTATTATTTATTCATCAAATAAAAAATTTTGTACACAAAAGTTGTAAATAATAATGAAAACAAAAATACAAAATTGAGTTTGCACTAAAATAATACACAATGTTTACTTTCTACACAAAAATAAAAAGACAAAATCCCAACTTCACATACACATATCTTCCAAATAAAAACTTAAAATGTACCAAAATCACCTCTAATTGTATATAACTTTTAATAAGATATTTAATGGAGATGGTTTCATATTTTTTGAGTTACGGTGTGAATGTTAGGTTTTGGACCCTTATTGTATAGTATTCCCGGATAAAATATTCATTTTATTCATTCTTTATTATTTTACAATTTTGTATTTTTATAATTTTGGAAATAATATTTAGAATATATGTACATATTAAAACTAGAATAAAACCACCTATAAAACATTAAAATAAAATAAGCCTATAGGTAAAAATACCTTTGCTACTACTTGTAAATAAATAAAAGTAAATCTTATTCTTTTATTATGTGTTCTTTTATATTTTTGTACTCTTATAAATGTTATTTATATTCTAGTAAAAATATAAATTTAGAATAGTCCTCCGTAGACTCAGAAGAATATCCATGCTGACGATGCTGCATACGTGTTCTCCTCCTCCTCTCGACTCCCTGAGTAGAAATCCTCGAATGGTGCTTATGGGGCTCTGAAATATGATGCCTATCCTCCTCGTCCTCTGAAGACTCCTCAGGTAGAGCTCCAGAGATGCCCCTCCTCGTGTCCCTCGCCCGGTCAGGTACAACCACGGTCCTTCCGCTCCTGAGTGACATGCGGGCCGCCGCTGGTCGGCTGGGGCGGCGGCGCCGCGAGGGAAGCGGCGTGGCCGCGCTGGAGGAGCGGCCACCCGCGGTTGCTGCTATGGAGGAAGGGGCGGCGGCCGGCCCCCAGCCGTGGAAGGAGGGGGGCGGCGGGGGTCGGCTGCCTCCGTTTTTTTTATTTTTTTATTTATTTTTTGTTTTTTTTACTGCTGTGATAAAGAAAACCTTTTTTTTGTTTAAAAAATTTTATTTTTTTTCTTAAATTTTCTTTAAATAGGGATTGAACATGATAAAAAAAGAAAAAAATAAGATGGTGAGGATGATAAAGTAAACAAAATGGGAGAAAAAAAAATGGTATGATGATGTTGGTGGAAGTGATGAAATGATGTGATATAAAAAGACAAGGAAATAAAATATTAGATAATGTAAAATTAGCAAGAGAAACGATATGGAATACTTACCTGATTCTTCGCCGGATTGGCAGAGCAGCTACGCTGAACTCCTGTTGTCGCCTCGATCCGATTGGCGAAATAAAATCGGAGAAGCTAAGCGAGCTCGATGGGGAACTCGTGACGCGGAGCGGGGCTCCGCGGATCTCGCCTGAAGGAGGTCGTCGCTTGAGGAAGACGTTTCGCCGCTGTCACCAACGCCACGTTCCAAGCTCTCTCCTTTTTCTATAAGAATGGCGGATGGGGAAAAATGAGGATGTACATATGAATATAAAGAGAAGAAGAATGGGAGTTAGAAAGATGGAGGAGTTGACTGAGAAGGTATCTAAGATAAGGATACCCACAGTGACTGCACCCTCTGCTCCCATTTACCGAGTTCACCATGTTCAGGAGCAGTTGGTGTCGGGGCAACCCCAGCCGTGGGAGCAGGACCAATCCTACACCCACTCTTTCCAGCAGCCACCTCCAGTAGCAGAGACAGTCCAGGAGGAGCCTCCACCAGTTTGGGAGGTGAATGGGATATGGTATACTCAGGACCCTGCCAGGCAGGGAAGTACGGGAGACCAACAGACCTATCAGCATCCCCCGACCTTTCACAACACCGCATTCACCTCCGCACCACCTCCTTCATAGCAGAGCCCTGGATTCCATCCACCCCAGCAGCAGAGGCAGCAGTACCAGCAGTATGGCCGACAGGGCCATTACCAGACGGGCCAGCAGGGCCCGCAACCCCAGCAGCAGCAGCAGAGGCAGTACACTGGCCAGCAGGGCCAGTCTTCCCGTTCTTCTTCCCAATCTTATCCACTTCCTTCATCGTCTAGTCCCGTGGATATTCAGCAGCAGATACTCGACGAGCTACGTTCCTACGGGAACGAGGTTCAGGACTTACGGGTGGATGTCAACCGCCTGTCCAGATTGGCGAGACGAGCAGACTGCACCCTCTACCTCGATCCCAGCCCAAGTTCAGGCTAACCCCAATAGCCTGAACCGTTCTAGTTCTCAGCAGCACTTTGGTCAGGTATACTATTCAGCATCTCCTAAATCTGAACATGAGATTCTTTCGTGTGACGAGGCTAAACACATGTCACTCAGGAGCGGAAGGACCGTGGTTGTACCTGACCGGGCGAGGGACACGAGGAGGGGCATCTCTGGAGCTCTACCTGAGGAGTCTTCAGAGGACGAGGAGGATAGGCATCATATTTCAGAGCCCCATAAGCACCATTCGAGGATTTCTACTCAGGGAGTCGAGAGGAGGAGGAGAACACGTATGCAGCATCGTCAGCATGGATATTCTTCTGAGTCTACGGAGGACCTTGCATCTCCGGTTGTGGCGGATACCACTCCAGCTTCTATTCCACAACCTATAGTAGATAGTTTTGATTTCGATTCCATGTTGCATCAAAAAGATTCTTGTATGAAGAACTCTGTTTCCGTTAAGTCAAAGAATGATCTTTCAGTTCATGATTCAGACTCTTCATCCTCTGTTTCCCTAGCTTCAATCCCTTTCCCCCGTGCTCTTTCGGCAGGAAAGCGCATCAAAAAGATTCAGAAAGATGACCCCGATATGGCACGATTTTGTAAAAAAAATATCACTATGAAGGTGTCATTTGATGAATATGTGGCTAACCATCTTGCCTTCCAAAAATACCTTAAGGTGAGATGCACACCTACAAGGGTTAGCAGGAAGAAAGATAACCGAAATATAAAGACACATGTCTTATCAGTAGCCACAACATATTGTCTCAAGAATCAGACTTTGCCAAGAAAAAGAGAGACATGGGTGCTCACTACGTGGAGAGTCGTATTGACGACATTGCGTTTGCACGCACACTCTTAGATAACGGTTCTTCGATCAACTTACTTCCCTTAGCATTATATCAGAAATTGGAGTTGGGACCACTTCGCAAATCTAGAGCTTTACTCCAATTCGCAGATCGTTCAATGAAGAGACCTAAGGGAGAAGTGAAGAACGTTGTTATCTCGATTGAGGGGCAGAACTATCAGGTGGACTTCACAGTCTTGGACATGGAGACCCCCAATCATTGGAGAGAATCTCAGATCATTCTCGGGCGACCCTTCCTTAGGACCGCAGGCACAGCTTTTGATTATGGTACGGGAATGATGAAGTTCCGTTCTCCAGACGAGAGGTGAACCTTGAGATGAAGCAAACCAAGTGTCAGCGACCCGATTCAGAGAGTAGCACAGAGTACTCATCTTCAGAGGCAGACTGCAGTTTGATTAGCACAGTTGGGATTTGGGGACAGATTCCTTCAGGACAGAGCGAGACCCTTTCATCTGGAGAGGATATAGTGCATGATGCAGTTTACCAGGTGTTTGTCTGATCTTGCTAGAGATGCATCAACCTATTCTCATGATGACTTAGAGATCCATCCGGATCTGTCAGTTCCATCCTCTTCGGAACAATCATGGGACATAGATGACGAGTCGGACGTGGCTTTTGCCGATTGTTTGGATATTTTTGACGATCCGACTCCCGATTCTTCTGATTTGGTGGCGAGTACTACTCAGCTTAGCCCACCTTCATGCAGCACGGAACCAGATTCAGATTCAGTTCAGCCAGATCTGCTTGATGATACCACATTGCCAGAACTGAAATCACTACCTCCTACACTCAAGTACGCCTTTCTTGCGGGACCCAAAGAGAGATATCCTGTCATCATTAGCTCAGACTTGACTTTAGAGCAGGAGTCTAGGTTGTTAGAGGTCTTAGAGAGGAACCGCAAAGCAATAGGCTGGACAGTGTCGGATCTCGTGGGCATCAACCCCGCTCTCTGCTCGCACCACATTTTACTGAGCATAATGTGAGACCTTCCCGTGAGTTTCAGAGGAGACTTAACCCCAATCTACGGGAAGTGGTGAAGAATGAAATTGAGAAATGGTGCAAAGCAGGGTTTATATACCCTATTTCCTGACTCCAAGTGGGTGGCCCCACTTCATGTTGTCCCGAAGAAGTCGGAATTCAGATGGTCACCAACGAGGAGGGGGTAGAGATCGCGACACGAGTACCCACGTCGTGGCGTGTCTGTGTCGACTACAGGCTCCTGAATGCTGCGACCAAGAAAGATCACTTTCCCTTGCCTTTTATTGATCAGATCTTGGAGAGACTCGCAGGGAAAGAGTTCTTCTGTTTTCTTGACGGGTACTCAGGCTACAACCAGGTGGCCCATAGCCCCTGAGGACCAGGAAAAGACCACATTCACATGTCCATTCGGCACTTATGCTTTCAGGCGCATGCCATTCGGGCTCTGTAATGCCCCGGGCACATTTCAGCGGTGCATGATAGCCATATTTGCCGAGATGGTGGGAGATTTCCTGGAAGTGTTCATGGATGACTTTCTCGGTCCATGGTGATTCTTTTGATACATGTTTAGCGCACTTGGACCGAGTCCTCACGAGGTGTAGAGAGGTGAATCTGGTACTCTCCTGGGAGAAGAGTCACTTTATGGTGACGGAGGGTATCGTATTGGGGCATGTCATCTCCAAAAGGGGAATGGAGGTTGAACCTGCCAAGGTGGAGGTGATCAAGAAACTCGATCCACCTACCAATGTGAAGTCAGTGCGGTCATTCTTAGGGCATGTTGGATTCTATAGGAGATTCATTCAAGATTTTTCAAAGATCGCCCGCCCACTGACTGAGCTCTTAGGGAAAGACATAGAGTTCGTTGTAGATCACAAGTGTCTGGAGGCCTTTGAGCTCTTGAAGAGGAAGATTTGTGCCTCGCCTATCCTACAAGCTCCTGACTGGTCTCTCCCCTTTGAGATCATGACTGACGCTTCAGATTTCGCTATAGGAGCTGTGTTAGGACAACGGCGAGAGGGGATTCCGTTTGCGATTCACTATGCGAGCAAAGTTTTAGATCCTACACAAAAAAATTATACAGTGACTGACGGCGGGCCGTGCTCCTCAAGCGACGACCTCCTTCAGGCGAGATCCGCGGAGCCCCGCTCCGCGTCACGAGTTCCCCATCGAGCTCGCTTAGCTTCTCCGATTTTATTTCGCCAATCGGATCGAGGCGACAACAGGAGTTCAGCGTAGCTGCTCCGCCAATCCGGCGAAGAATCAGGTAAGTATTCCATATCGTTTCTCTTGCTAATTTTACATTATCTAATATTTTATTTCCTTGTCTTTTTTATATCACATCATTTCATCACTTCCACCAACATCATCATACCATTTTTTTCTCCCATTTTGTTTACTTTATCATCCTCACCATCTTATTTTTTTTTCTTTTTTTATCATGTTCAATCCCTATTTAAAGAAAATTTAAGAAAAAAAATAAAATTTTTTAAACAAAAAAAAAGGTTTTCTTTATCACAGCAGTAAAAAAACAAAAAAAATAAAAAATATTAAAAAAAAACGGAGGCAGCCGCCCCCCTCCTTCCACGGCTGGGGCGCCGGCCGCCGCCCCTTCCTCCATAGCAGCAACCGCGGGTGGCCGCTCCTCCAGCGCGGCCACGCCGCTTCCCTCGCGGCGCCGCCGCCCCAGCCGACCAGCGGCGGCCCGCCAGCCGCTCCCTCCAGGAACGCCGCTGCTCCCCCCCCCCCCCCCCCCCCCGACCACGGCCGACGGTCGCCTCCACTGTGCTCCTCCCGCACCACCGCCACCGCCGTACGACGCCCCGGCCGCACGCGCTCCACCGCCGCCCTCCTCGCGGCCGCGCGCGGCCGCAACGCCGCCGCCAACATCTTCCCCCTTTGGGTCTTTCTCCTGCGCCCACCACGAAGAAGAAGGTCGATTTTTTTTAATTTGTAAAAATTGCAGTTTGTTTATTACTTGTTTTAGTAATTGCATAATAGTCCCTGTGTATAACTTGCATTGTAATTTCATTTTCTGAATTTGCACAGACACCCCTGTGTTCTCTTGTTAATTTGGACATCTATCTTGCATCTTTTTATTCAATGAAAAGTGGCATTGTGTTGAGAAACTAGTTCTCTACATTGTGGACATTTATTTGTATTTTTATGGTAGTTGGGTAATTAATTAAAATTGTCAAATTGAAATTCTGTGTATTTTACCCAATCCGTGATCTTAAAATTATATCTCACGCATAGTTGCTCTAAAAATTCCAAAAAAAAATATATATGATGCCTTAATATTTGATGAACTTACAGTCCAAATTTCATTTAAATTGGAGTTGTCTTGTGCCTTAAATAAAGTGTTGAGTGATTTTCGTATTTGATTTTTAATTAAATCCACAGACATCCTTTTCACGAAATTTCAAGTCTCCTGGATTGCTCATCTAAATATCTATTTGAGATAATTTGATCTCTGACTAATTTGATAACGTGGATTTATTAGGAATTATTTACTCACTGTCACTCTATTTCCACTAAAAAATCCATAAAAAATTCATAATTTGTCAGAAAAATCCAAAAAATTACTGTAGTCTCCTTGCATGATGTTTTAGTTTCAGTAAATTTTTCATAATTTTTTCTTACTGTTTGTGTGATAAATTGCGAAAAACCCATAAAAAGTGTGCATTTTTATTTATTGCATATTAACCCCTAAAATTCTAAAAAAATGTGTTTTGTGTTCATCTCTGGATTAGGACTCTAGAAAAATATAATTTGGCTAATTTAGACTAATTTGACATTAAAATTAATTTGGCCTTGTTGTATGTTTTCTTAGTGTCTTGATTCACCCGCATTTGCATTTGTTTTGATTTTTGCATAAAAAAATCTAAAAAAAAACCACTTGGAAATCTAGACCTATGTTTTTTTGAATTAAACCCGAAGTTGTTCCTTTGCCTCCCTGAGTTCGACCCCGGACTTGCCCGGGATATAAATTAAGCCGAGACACTCTTCACGGAGATCTTCTCTCGGTTCTGACCAAATCGCTAAGTACACGTGCTACAACGAAACCAAATTAAACACCGTAGTTAGCGACTGAATATTAACTACACCCGAAAATAAAATATATTAACATCATAAAAAATATATTAACTACACCCGAAAATAAGTTATAAATACATAAAATAATAGAATTAAATAAAAAATAAAATATACAAAATAAAAATAAAATAGCCAAAAATATAGATGAATATACCTATAAATATGCCCCTAAATATTAACTACTAATAATTAACCTCAAAAAATAAATAAAAATCATAAAAATACTACATAAAATAATAAATATTTTTTATTTTATATCAAAAATTAATAAATTCATTTACTATTTTTAAATAATTAATTTAGAATAATTGGGCATTTTTTATCATTTAGTGCCCTTACGTGGACCAATGGGGGCATGGCATTCGTTGACCCTGGTCAACTCCCCGTCTTTCAGCTCTGACTCATGTCAGAGCCTCGAATCCCTCCTCTACTCTGATTTTTCGACGCCTCCCTGATGGTCCTTCCACCTCGAGCGCTTCGCAAAGATCTTGCACCTCACATCTATCCACCTTGCAGGATCACTAGATCCTCCCAATCTGCCTCAAGCATGTCAATAGTCACCGCCCAAGATCACTCAAACTCATTATCTATTAATAAAACTCCTTTCTTCGCCTTCCCTTTTTGATCCCCCTTCGAGCTTCGCCAGTTGCCCTTGAGCGTGTATTGAGGTCCAGGTGACAGTTGCGCATCTCCCCGAGCTTGGACATGATGCGACGAGGACAAGGCGATGGTCCACGGCGGTGTTCCGACCACCCTGCTCCCTGAGCTCTCTCTCCTCGGGTATAAGAGCTGACTTTTCTTGATTTTTAAGTAGTATTTATCTGTAGGTTTCAATTGCAGTGTTTATTTTAGGCTTTTATTAGTTAGATTAGTGTAAAGATCCATCTCGTAGTTCGCCGGAGTTCAGCTCCGACGAATTCCTTTGTGTGTCCTCTGTCGTTATCCGCCACTCTGATCACCTTCCCTCAGTTCCCCTTCCGGTGCTCTCCGCTTCGCCCCCTCTCATTCATCCAGATCCATCGTGGATCTGGAGATAAGATCTCCTCCACCGCAGCTCCATCGGAGATCTTCGCCCAGACCACCTCGCTTCCATTCCACTCCCTAAAACCCCCAGTCCCCTTGGTTGTCTTCGTAGAATCTTCCCACGGGTACTGGTGGGCCAAAGGGCACTGTTTGAGTCAATTTCGTGCGCAAAGAAGGTACCTGGAGCCCTCGATCTTCCTCAACCTTGTTCTTCTTCGTCAGGGCTCCGGCGTACTCCTTGAGGACCCTATCGAGTGCGGAGGAGCCCAAGCTCCATTTTTTCCCTTGCACTGAGCCTTCCAGACAACCAGAGGAGCCCAGGAGGGTGGATCGAAGCTCGCCATCGATGAGTTCTTGCTTTGTTCTTCCTGAGCACCTCCTGGTTGTTCGATCATGCCACCGCTCTAGACCAAGCAACAGTTGTCTGATGCGCTTCCTTGAGCACCATCAGATCAGGATTGGGATCTAATCCCAAGCGTCCATCGCTGAAGCGTCATCCATCGTCCAGATGACGACACATGTTTAAGTGGAGAAGCATAACCGTCCGATGGCGAGCACATTAAGGGATGAATTGCTAAATCCATCCCCCACCATTTTATATTTATTATTTAGTCTTGTAAATAAAGTGTAACGAGTAAACAAAATAGGCAAAATTGCATGTA